>JAMPIV010017647.1:0-77500 GCA_024509875.1 Oreohelix idahoensis | reverse complement strand
TTTATATTTTGACATGCGCCATAATATCCAACGAACCTTGTGTCTAGGTTGAAAGAGGCTTGCCTCGCTAAAACGAGGCAAAAATCCTATTTCTAAAAAAATATCTGGAATCCTCAGGATACAAGAATTATTTGGAGGCCAAAGCAACACACCTGCCTTCATTGGTGCCTATACCAAGCAGCAGTAAGGCGGCTTGAGTACCCTGCCAACACCCAGAGCTAGCTTTACTCCTGGTAGGTTCTACCAAGGTGGACAGGTCTGCGCGGGTAGGGGTCAGACTAAAACTGGCACCCTGGTTCTCGAGGGTTCGGGTTTTAGCACAGGGCCGACCCCTGTCTATGAAAAAAGTCATAATCGTTACGGAAACAGCAACAAATGAAAAAGCTTTGATGCGGTACGGACATCCTGAGTCTGAGGCTCGCATAACTGTCAGTGGTGAAAGCCGTTAGAAAACCATTGGCATGAAAACGAATGACCTGATCGCAAAACACGAAACAAGAATTGGATTTTGGAAGGTCAAAACTATGAATGAGGCAGGCAAACTGAGGCAGATCACAGCGAAGATGAGGAACTACAGATTACTTATCCTGGGAATAAGTGAGAGCAGATGGACCGGGACATGGAGAATAAAAACAGCAACTGGAGAAACAGTACTTTACTCTGGTAGACAGGATGGACAGCACAGTGGATGCGTAGCCATTATCATAAAGAAAGGAATAGAATGGTGATTACTGGAATGGAAACTAATAAACAACAGACTGATAAGAACACGACTGAGAGGGATTCACCAACATCAGAATAATAGCATGCTTTGCACCAACAAATGACAGCGATGAAAAGGTCAAGGATGAACTCTATCAACAGCTATAAAAGGAAATGGAAACCGAACCTAGATATGATCTTATAGTAATGGGAGACATCAATGTGAAAGTTGGAACACACACTACGTATAATGAAAGAGTAATGACGAAATGCGGCAGCGGAACAGCAAATGGGAATGGGGATAAACTAATTAGCTTTTGCATATCAAGACTAAAGGTGAAACTCAGAGCTGCTGGACCAATTGCAACTAAACGGAAAAGGTATGACATCATCAAACTGAAGGACAAACTTACCAGAAAAGCTTTTGTGGTTGATGTAAAGAAACGATATCAAATTGCCAAGAGCCAGAAAAGGACAGTAACTAATGATGATGACCATAAATTCAACACCATTTCAACAATATATAAGGAAAGCAGCAAAACATGTTTGGGATTCCAGGACAGGAAGAGACAAGATTGGATAACACCAGAAACATAAAACACCATAGCGAAGAGAAAATAAATGAAAAGAAAGAAAATAGAAGCAAAGTCTCCCAGGTTAAAGGAAATATATAGCGAACAGTACAGTCATCTGGACGTCAAACCCGAGCCCCCCCCCCCAAAAAAAAGAAGAAATTCCTGGACGATCTTGCAAGACCGGCAGAAGAGGCAGAACTGAGAAATGAACAAAGCCCAGTATATAAAATAACAAAAGCTTTCAGCAGAAAACGGGGTGCAAACATTATTACGTTAGCAAGAGACAAGCAAGGGAATCTCATCACCACAGCATAGGGGCAGGAAACAAGATGAGCAGGACACTTCAGAGAAACACTGAATAAGGAACCATCGAGACGCAGCTGAATGTTCATGTGACGAAATCAGTCGTGCAATTTTTATAACTCTCAATCACTCCGGCAGTATCTCTTCATTTCTTCATTTTTCTCACTCATCATCCTATTATTTGGCATATTTATTGCCCTTACTTTCTTTTACTGTGACCACTATTTACGTTCCGCCAGATGAACTGAGGTATTATCGTAACAATACCCAGTCATTATCAGCGGTCAGCGGTAATACGTTTATCTCTTTGAGTCGCTGGCCACCTTTGATAGGAGACGATACTTATTTAACACAATAAGGTCTCGTACGAGGATAAATAGGAAACCAATATTGTCTGTCTGAGGTGTGCGAAAACACGGGCGATAATGAGATAATCGTTTCACGTGACCATACCGTTGTAAGATTATTACCGATAACCTGTCTGGGGAAGACAGTATTTGAAGGTAGCATCTGACAGGAAATTAGTGCACAGATTTGTTTGTGAGTAATCGGAAGTATTACGACTTATTAGACAGAGGTCATGCGTAGAATATTAAATTTATTATTTTAAAACTCGTGGGGAATATTTTAAATTAAACACCCCTACTCACATAGTGCAAAAGAGCTTACGATTGGATTGAAGTAAGAGCTGGAATACACAATGAATTTCATTGGAAATTGGGTGGAAGCACAATCTGTGATTTGAACTTAAAAGTGGGAAATATCATCTAGCGAAATCAGAGACACAGCACACAGACTGCATCGCATCGTCAAGTGAACAACTCCCAGAAGCGAGTACTTAGAATCCCATACATAAGTGACAGATCACGTATATGAGCAACTTTGGAATTTACAAGTAAACCCGCATATTTAGATACACTTAAGAGACTTGTTAGTTAGTTGCTTATCCTTTACAGGACGTGACAATCAACCCCAGCTTTTATTGGCTGTTTGTGATTTTTCTAGGCAATTTTTTTCATTCAGTAGTTTGCCATTGCTTTCTGAACGGTACGGCGCTTATACCATTGTTAAAAATCCACACAAAGCGATCTGCTACCAAACCGCCTGCAGCTGGTTTCGAACCTGGTATATCTGGATTATGAAATTGCGTTCATATCCATTAGGCCACAGACGCCGACTTAAGAGACTTAAGGACTTAAAATACCAAGAGTGGAAACTTAAGGAATTGGATCACCCGTCATAAGACAAACTTTCCCGGACCAATTGTTTCGCAGATTCACGGGTTATAAGAGGGATTCAAAATTTCCTGACCAAGTGATTCGAGAGCATTTAACCTAAATTGCAGGTGTCCATTCTAACATGTGCAAGGAGATTGTGTATTCCCAAAACTTTGGGGTAAGTGTAACAATTATTTTACAAATGTGAATGGGACCTGTTTCTTGCTAAGTTGTTATATATATATATATATATATATATATATATATATATATATATATATATATATATATATATATATATATATATATATATATATATATAAGGCTGGCAACCTCAACATATAAAAATAGTATATTCATGAACCACCATAGCAAGCGCTGTTGTTTGTTTCTGGCTAGTCGTGCGGAAAACCGACACAGAGGTCACCCCAGATTCCGAAGAGTAATTGATATTTAAAACTTGTTACCTGTTATTTTAAAGCTTAAACAATAATCGTTTATTCCGTTATATAAGTATGAAAGCAAACGTATGAGCACGATTCTTTAATAAATACATATATATATATATATATAGACATCTAGTGATATATTTACATATATAGAGCCATTGCTTATCTGTGACAGTGAGGCATATTACCCTAGCATTATCTGTGCCAATGAAATAAGTTCATACATTTTTAGTAGCACCAATCAAAACCATCGATGGTGACAAGAACTCACAACACCGTCGAGCTAACTAAAAGTTAAAAATCTTAAGGGGAGTTCCAGATAGCAGGTCTCGGCGAAGGTTGTGTTTGTACTTGTGAGTTGTTGAGAAGCCATGTTTGAGCAGTCTCATCTACGCAGAACCAGAAAGACATTTTCTACTGTAAGTTTTAATTCTTGAAGTTTTTCAGAATGAAGTTAGATTCTTGTTAAGTCCTATTTTAATCTAGGGGAATTAAACGTTAATATACTTGTATGTACAGGACATATTTTTGTTATCTCCCTTGAGTAGTTGCTAGTTTGTTTAAAAATATTTGTTCGAGAATTTACTCGAAGGTTCTAGATGAGTTCAACTCACGTCTCTCGCGGTTAGCCGCGCATGCGTGATTTTGTCTGAGCTGAACGGAGATAGAGGGGGCTGGGGAGTTTTTGCCGTGATGGTGGGCAGTTATGTTTTTGGACGGTGTGTACGGGGAGATATTTTTGTGTGATAGGAAGGATTGAGACTTCCTAATGTATTTCAAAAGCCAAGGATATGATGGCTTATATTTATACTGCTGAATGTACGTCTTTTGGAAGACTTTCAGGCCATGGATTATAGGCCATTTTCTGTTCATCTCCCGATGAGGGATATTTTGTAGTTCGACGGATTGTTATAGGGGATTGTTCTTTTCTCCCGTGAGATGTATCTTATTTATAATATTACCAGAGAAGATTATGAGCATATTTACATTGGAACTTATACGGCTTATTTATAATATTGCCAGAGAAGATAATGAGCATATTTACATTGGAACTTATACGGCTTATTTATAATATTGCCAGAGAAGATAATGAGCATATTTACATTGGAACTTATACGGCTTATTTATAATATTGCCAGAGAAGATAATGAGCATATTTACATTGGAACTTATACGGCTTATTTATAATATTGCCTGAGAAGATAGTGAGCATGTTTACATGAACTGTAGTTATTTCCATGATGTACTTTGAACTGTGACCTATTGACAGTGTGTTTTGATGATGTCTACATTTGTTACTGTGGCGTAATAAACGGTGTAGAACTGTACTTGGAGTATCAACCTTCCTGACTCCCATGTGTGCATTGATGTGTGATTGCTATTGACTTACTTCAAAGAGCCTATACACATTCGCGTCTATATCTTCACACTCATACATCCGTCGGCCGTCTGTAAGCCCGACCTGCTGATCGCCTATATCAGCGCACACAACAATAATAATAACATTTATCTTCCTCCTGGACATCACTACAACCATCAACAGTGGTGATGTTGTTAAAGTTGTAAACTTAAAAAGACCTGTCAACAGTTCTGTTAAAGTTTAATGCTATCATTCACACAACAGAATAAAAGCAGTCGCTATATTCTGAACTAGTAGCAAAGACTGTGTAAGATAGTAACTCAAGTAAGTACATCTCGATTTCTTTCAGTCCCCAGCTAGAATTGATTTTATTAGGGGAAGAAAAACAAGAAACGGCTATAAATCACTTGAAAGTTCAGAAGCTGAAGAAAATATCACATTTACGTATTGAAAATAAAAGGCTCAACTACTTTTACTGAAAGTTATGAAAGCGAAGGTCAAAGTAACCTAGGTCGTGAACCACGCGGGATTGTATTGTATCTCACACGATTTCGGAGAGAGATAAGGAAGATACGGATACATGCAGAAAACTACCTTCAGAATGAAAGAAACTGATTTTGATTCCAGCTGCATTTTGTTTATTATGTATTCTGAAAATAAACTATGTTATTTGACTCGGCTGAGTTATGCAGATTTTGTCGAGTTGAATTCAAAGTAACAACTCTGTTAGTGAGTACACCACTATAGCACTATCGAGAGACGAACGAACCTGTCGTACCTCTACAAGAATAAACACCTCTAGCGGACGGCTAGTAACTAACTTGCTAGATAGAAAGAAGCAGTCACATATATACTATCAATTGGACCTGTGATTACCTCACGGTCACATATCAGAGGAAATTCGCTGAATTGACTCAGCTGAAAATATCTTGTTAACTCCCTAGGGACAGAAGCGTCTTTACCCTTCTTTCTACAACTCTGCCAAGAGTAATCTTGTGCGAAGGTAGACATCTCTGACGACCCATTTTAGATACTTGAATTTTCGCCATTGTTGGACCACTACTGCAAAGCCGGGGAGGCCATCCGTGACAGTTCATGAGGTTGTTGTTGTTGTTGCTTTGAAAAGGTGATGAGTGGAGAGCGGGCACTTAACAGCGTGTTATTGCCTCTTCTCGTTCCATCTTTGTCTACCCTGTTCAACCTGAAAATTGGTTATAATTGGGGTATTTAATGTCATTTTATTTACTAATTTTGTATTAAATTTAAATAACTATTGTCTTTTGCAGTTGCTGGTTTTAATTTATCTTAGTATTTGTCATTTTATTTTCAGTTTTGTATTGTATATACATAACTATTGTCCTTTGCACTTGGTTTTAATTTGTATTAGTATTTGTTCTTTTTGAGTTGGTGTTTTTTTTTTTTTTTTTGAACCTCGTTGTTTTTCCTTGTCCTATGAGTAGTTAGTAAGTTTGCTAATTTTTTTTTTCATTTATTTGTTTAAAAAAAAATAATTTGTTAGTTTTTGTTGCTCAATTTCTATTTGGTTGAATGTCTTTTCTGAAGTACTAACCGTATATGTTTTCCTTTGTTTTATGTATGTATCGTTTAAGTATTGATTGGGCTTCCCCTGGGGCATCTATACTTAAAACCTTATCCCTTGTCATGTCTATATTGTGATTTCTATAGTAAGTTTTTAATTTAAGCCTTTGTTGTTCGTTCTTTTCACAGTGGATCATGTAGTGGTCTATGTCATTTTCTTCCTGGCATTCTTGGCAGTGTGGTTCCTCTATCATAAAGTATGCTGCACCGAGACGGAGACGCCACAGCTTTTTGTTCGATGGTATCTTTAATTCTTCTCTGACCTGGCACATCCTTGTTGGTTCTTTTAGAAGTTTGAATGCGTGTCTGCCTTTACTACTGTCCTTCCATGTTGTTTTCCATAGCTCGTTTATGGTTAGCTTCACTTGGCTCTTAATCTCCGATATTCCAAGTCCTGCACTTATATTGTTTTTTCTTATTCTTCCATATTTGGCAAAATGATCTACACGAAAATACAGACATTCCAGGAAGAGAAGAAATCATCACAGCTATCAAAAGGTTAATGAATGGAAAAGCTCCTGGTCACGACAATTTAAATGCTGAGTTATTTAAGACAGACCCTGAACTAGCAGAATTATTCGAACAACTATTTGCACAAGTCTTCAGAGACAACACCAACATAATGGAATAAAGGAATAATAGTCAAATTGCAGACTACAACAACTGGATATGAATTACTCTTCTACCAATTCCCAGTAAAATACTAGGCACAATAAATATCCTGAGAATCTCAAATGGTAGTAGAGGAAAGAACAAGCAGGATTCAGAAATAGCAGAAGATGTGCAGATCGTATATTCACCCTGAGGAACATTATAGAGCAGTGCTCAGAATGACAGAGATAGCTATAAATTAACTTTGTTTTGAAAAGGCTTTTGACAGCATACACAGGGACCGCCTATGGAAAATACTGAGGGTTTATGGAATTCCCAGCTGCATTGCTAACCTCTTTGCTAACTTTACACGTAGTGTAGGACAGAGCAAGCTAACTTTTGAGTTGAAGACAGAAGTGCGACAGGGATGCCCCTTATCAACAACTTTATTTTTGAAAGTCATAGACTGGTTGATGCACCAGACAACAGAGGGCAGTCTAAGAGAAAATAACGTTTTATACACTGGAAGATGTGAAATATACAGATGACATTGCTCTACTCGCATATTCACATCAAAAATCCAACAAAAAAAAGAAAAAAGATCCAAAAACAAAAACACCGGTAGACTGAATAAGTGTAGCCAGCAGGTGTATCTGAACATCAGTTAAAGAAGACACAGTCCATAACACTCATTGTGGGCGTTCCTGAGCCCATATCAATAAGGAACCATAAGCTGGAACAGACAGACCCATTTACATACCTAGGATGCATAGTAACACCGGACGGCGGAACAAGCAAAGACATCAACAACAGAAAGAATAACGCAAGAACAACCTTTGCCAGTCCAAACAACATGTGGGAAGTCCTGTTAGTACAGTACAAAGACCAAATTACGATTATATGATCGTTGTGTAATGTCTGTGCTTCTCTATAGTGCGGAATGCTGGAGATCAACATAGAAGGAAATGTCGAAATTGTCCTCTATCAAAACAATCTGCCTAAGAAAAATTCTCTGAATCTTTTGGCCGAATATCATCACGAACCAAGAACTGCTTACTTGGAGGACATGCACATCATCATATCTGGCAGACGCTGGAGATGGGATGGCCACGTCCTCAGAAGAGACCCCGATGTCATCAAAAGAACAGCTATGCCATAGACCCCTGAAGGAAAGCGAAAGAGAGGCTGACCAAAAACAACTTGGCGGAGAACTGTGGAGGCCGAGATGCAAAGAATGAACCAGAGCTGGATGACCGCCTAACGAGCAAAGTAGAAGCAGTTTGTTGCTGCTCTACAAGACGCCACTAGGCGTGATGGTCACTGAATGCTCCGACAGTTGGCGGCTAAGGACCAAAGAAGAAGCAGAAAAGCAACCCACGGAGAAGAAAGCTAGAGATCGACATGAAAGACGTAATAAAGAAATAGAACGACATTGAATGGATGGCACAGGACAGTAGGGCTTGGAGTGGGTTTGTTGAAGGCCTGTACTTCACAGGAAGCTGAAATGTAATGCGCTAATAACCAAAATAGTTACGAGATTGAGTCATAGGGTGTAAGGTAGGGTGAATATATTTAGACAATAGGAGGTCGGAACACCTGACCATTACGAGGACAAGTAAAATTGCTTTATATATTTTTATATGTTTTATCTCAAAAAGACAAAGATAAACATGACAAAAACATCTAATTAAAACGGAGACAAGCATTTATTTACTTTTCTCTGGTTCCATGCCGACTGGTAAAGGCAATCATGCTTGTCTACAACTCCCTGTTGTAAGGCTGTTTACCAGTTGTTTCCTGTTTAATAAATCAGTATGTCGCACTTTGTCTCTTTGTTGTCCTTTACCTATTTTTATCATGGAATTGGCCTATAGTCACTGTGTGTTTAAACTTCCTCATAGGGTGCCTTAAAAACATTACCTATCTGTTACAAACGTTCATACACACAGAAATTAATAACCTGAGGCATGTGAATTGTAAACCAACAAACGAACGTAGGTAAATGGTAGGCACTACTAAGAAAGAAAGAAAGAAAGACAGACAGAAAAGCAGAAAAAAGAAAGACAGAAAGAAAGACCGAAAAAAGAAAAACAAAAAGAAAGAAAGAAAGAAAGAAACCAGACAAGTAAGAGAAATAATACACTCCAAAGATTCGATTCCTGTTAATTAATTTGACTGGCGCCATCACCTCGCAGTGACTCCTTAAAGGTGCTTGGCTGTCGAATATAGTAACAAAGTCACTCTCGCAGCGAGGCAAGGAGGTCATTCATATGCACCTGCACCGGATCTCCGTAGTGCCCCTTTATCATATAAGAGTTACGCGAACTAAAATGTGGCTGCCATTTTCGGCTATACCCGAATAGCAGGAAAATGGACCCAATCGCGAGTTTCAGACCTAATATGCATTTTCGTTTAGGTTAACTAATAATTTGAAATAAAATTAGGTGCAAATACAGAAGCACATATTTGTACTATTCTTTGTATTTCAACTAACAAAACAAAAAGAAGAAAACTAGTTTACTTACCGTTTTATTGAATAGAATCAGTAGCGTGAATTTTTAACACATACTCCGCTGAATTTTAAATTCCGTTAGAAATTCACTATTTAGCAACAAATATTTCGTACGAATTGCAACACTTAGCAAAACATACTACCTTATAAAATAATGATAAAAATAATCATAGACTACTCACTTACTGAAAAGATTAAACAAAACATAGAAGATAAGGAAGCCAAAATAAAGACAAATATAAAATTTCATTATATTATATAATTTTTATTATATAATTTTTTTATAATTTTATATTTTATGTATTACAATTACATAACTACTCGATGAGAGGTTACAGCAATTGGGTCTGAAAATACACAGGGAAAAGACAAAGATAATGAGAATAAATGCAGGTAATGATAACAGGGTTGAACTAGAAGAAACACCAATTCAAGATGTAGAATCATGCAAATATCTTGGCAGTAATATAGACAAAGTTGGAGGGACAGACAGCGATATCAAAATAAGTATACAAAAGGCAAGAGGAGCTTTCATTGCATTGGGAAATGTATGGAGATCAAGAGAAATCGGATCCAACACGAAAATAAGAATCTTCAACTCAAATGTGAAGTCAGTCCTATTGTATGGCTCGGAGACATGGAGAACAACAAAGACAACAACCAAAAAGCTACAGACTTTCATAAATGGGTGCTTGCGTAGAATAGAGGGATTAAAATGGTATGACAAGGTTACCAACGTGGAACTGATGACAAGAACTAGACAAGTGCCAGTGGAACAAGAGATGAGAAGAAGACGATGGCGATGGATAGGACACACACTGAGGAAACCTGTTGATAGCATTACAAGGCAGTCCTTGTTCTGGAACCCCCAGGGCAAGAGAGGCAGAGGAAGACCAAGAAGTACATGGAGAAGACAGTTGGAAACAGAGGTGAAAATGATGAGGAGAACATGGAAAGAACTTGAGATGATGGCACGTGACAGGAGGACTTGGCATGTGTTTCTTGAATGCCTATGCTCCTTTGGGAGTGGAGGGTTATGAATGAATGAATTACATAACTATAAAATTATATATATATATATATATATATATATATATATATATATATATATATATATATATATATATATATATATATATATATAATAATAATAATAATAATAATAATAATAATAATAATAATAATAATAAATTCTTTAAGCACCAAACACGGCGCATAAGGCAAAAACCAGTGCTCTCCAGGTTGTTCGTTGTGACGCCACTCCTCTTAGCTCTTGCACATTATTTAGGCCCAACGTTCTTCCTTCTCTTATTCTTGTTCTTCTGAGTGTTTCTTTTGGTATATATATATATACTGCTCAAAAAAAGTTAAAGGCCACTTTCAATTTTTAGGTTATTTCAACTAAGCTGTTTTTTTTTTAAACCTGAACACTCAGTCAAAAAAGTTTTGCTGCATTTTGTTACATGCTTAAACAATGTTTGTTAATCTGACAATAAATCAAATCTGTGTTACGTGTGTGTACCTTCAAGGTCAATCAAATGTACGTGGTGGAAAGGGAAATAATGCATGTTTGAAAATTCTTCCTATGGCAAAGCTTGTTGATAACATTGCTGAAATTTGCTTTCCACGTGCAAGTCGTGACTATAGTGAACACATGTCACCCACCATGTGATTTCGGCAGACTATGTTAACTAAGTACATCATTGCTGTTGTTGCGGAGGCTGGGATTTTTCCTTTTGAAGATAAGTGGCTGTTTTGTATGTGTAAATTGTACCACTGTTTGGTGTAACATTGAGCCTTCCTCAGGACTTACGCTATTGGATCCTTGTATTTTTGTTTTCTATGTTATATATGTCATATTTCTGCGGGTTTGGTTGGGTGGAGACTTACGTTCGGATATATCCCACTTCACCGAAGGCCGACGTAAGCGTTCTTTAGGGACTGTTTGACTAAGTTCGTTTCGTAAAAGATATCTTGACATAATTCTGGGCATACTCTGTTTACGCCGGATTCAGTCATCATATCATTGTTTAGGTGTGACGAAACGTCTTAGTGTTGTTGTCGTTATATTTTTCTTTGTTCCTTAGTTTTTGCATTAATTTGTTTGTGAGTGTCCTTCTCTCCTTCCTATCTTTTAGTTCTATACACATTTTTCGTTTATACACTGTTTTGTCACTTGTATTGTTATACTATTCGCAGCTGTCATTGCAAGCTTTGCAATATTTGTTGCTTTATTTCTGCTTTCTTACTTTAGTTGATTCCTGCGAACGTCGTCATTTGTTTTTTATATCTTGTCATTGTCACTCTTGTCTGTACTGTCTTTTTGGTCATGTACTGTCAATATTGTAATGCATAACATATACATATAGGTGATTAGTTATATTATTAATAGGTTAGGTATTTGTACAAGTTCTTGAGCAGGGACTTGTCACCAACTGAGTTGGGATAAAGTGAAGTTCTTCATAAGTATATTGACATAAGTTATCTATATCATATAATTAGACATAATGTCTACTTTAGATTACTTCATTGAGCAAGGGAGATCCCTTGGGATGACTACTGAGGAAGTAAGAGAATTCGCACTTGTCGAATATGCGAAGGCGCAGAAGTCGGAAGACAAGAGACAGAAATTAGAGGTTGAGAAACAGAAAATGGAGGACGAAGATAGGAGAATGCAGATGCAAATGGAGGCTGAAAAACAGAAACTAGAGGCTGAGGAAAGAAAATTGCAGATGCAGATGCAAGCTGAAGAAAATATTAGACTGCATGAGGAAAAGATGTCGTCTATAGAGCTGGAGAGAATAAAGGTAGTGAATGTGGTAATACACAAAATGAGACAAACAATCAAACAACTTCTAATAAGATAAATACTAATTCTTATAAAGTCACATTACCTGCTTTCAACTCTGCCTGCGACGATATATCATTCTATCTAAATAGATTTGAACTTCATGCGAATCTCATAAGATAGACAAGTCGCAATATGTAACACAACTTATGGAGATACTTAAGGGTGAAGCTTTGAATACTATATGTATGTTAGAAGGTAATGACAAGAATAACTATGATGTTGTCAGAGCGGCCTTATTAAACAAATACCAGCTGGATGAAGAAGGTTATCGCCTACGCTTTAAGTCTCTATTGCCAGAGACAGGGAAAAATTTTTCAGACTTTATATCAAATATTCGCCTTACGTTTTCACGTTGGGTTGAACTTTCAAAAACTGAACACACACATGAAGCCCTTAAGGACTTATTGCTTCGCGACAAAGTCATGTCATCAGTTAGTGAATCTTTTCTTTCCTTTCTACATGAGCGAAAGCCTCCAAACTTAAAAGATATGGAACAATACTTTCGCCAATACGTCACGGCTCATCCAAATGTAACTGTTAGCAATTCTGAAGTCAAAGAAGGTTTACCCGTTGCTTCAGCAATACCATATGGTCCTAATTGGCGCCGTAGACCTCAAAGTGCTGATCGCAATTTTGGTAGTAGATATAATCGTAATTTTGGACAGAACCAAGTGGGCCCATCTTGTAGTGATTCTCCTTCTTCAAGGAATTGGAGGCAATTTAACGGTCCTCAACATTTTAGTTCCAACAATTATGGAAATTTTGGAAGGGGTAACTACAATAGAAACTATCAACCCTATAATAACTTTTCTTGGAGAAAACAAAATCCATCGAATAGAAATTTTGATCAAAGGGGAAATAACAATCGCAACAATGCAAACCGGGGTTTAAATCAGAACAATAGTTTCAATAGAGAAAATAACAATGCCTCCAATAGAGATAATAGTCGCGACAGATCGCGATATGACGGTAGATCTCCAAATGATAGATCGTATCGCCATGCTAACTCTGCTCAACAAGAACCCCACGTTATTAATAATCAAGGTAACAATAATGATAGAGCTTCGGGGTTTGTTAATAATAATCCTGTTTCAGTTCTATTTGATTCTGGATGCACTACTGTTGGGATTAGACAGTCTCTAGTCCATCCATCTTGCGCTACAGGTAATATGGTGAAATGTGTGACATTCGGTGGGACAGTTGAGATTTTTCCGACTGCCATAGTCCACATTGCTACACCGTTTTTCACTGGCTATATACACGCTTGTTTGCTCAGAGCACCTATCGCTGACCTTACTGTCGGACAGATACATGGTGTAAAGGTGTGTACGCCGGTACAAATTGCTGCTTGGGAACGGCAACATAATTTTACTGCAGCCACTATGCCAAAATCTTATTACCAAGTACATTCTGCTAATTTTGTGCAATCTTGCAGTATTGATGATACAATTTTTCATCATGCTAATTTTGGTGCTTCTTTTAGTCCAGTTCGACATACCTCAGTACGTCGCATCTCTAACTTTGATTCTTCTTTAACTACTATTATAGAAGACGATCCTTCGATTTTGTCTGATACACACACTAATTTTAGCGCTACGACTGAATCTACATCCAGTCACATTGATTGCAACTTCTTTACTGCAATGACTAGTGTTTTCTTTGCCGCATGTACGAACTTAATTGTTAGTACATATCTATACCTTGTGAGTTTCTTTAGCTTTCTTGCTGGACCGGTTAGCTCGGTATCTTCGTCTTTTACGACTTTTGTCGCATTCAATGCTTCTCTTTTAAACTTCGACGTTGGTCCAAGTTTACTACTGTATGCTTTTACATCTTTATTATATCTTTCTTACTTTTTTCTTTGCCCAGTACACAGGCTATGACTTCAGTTCAGCCTTTAATATGAACGCCTTTGTCTACTGCATTTCCTTTGTCTGGCGCAAAATCTCATATTGTCAGCCATCATGACACTCTTAGTCATCATTACCATCTTCTACACTTGCCTTTTGACATGGGTATCTGTAACGGTGTGTTGTTTTACTTGAAGTATGTATGTATATCGTTACACCGTTGTGGATGGGTACCAATCTCTAGAGGTGAAGGAATTGGTCCTTCTGGGATGTAGCATGATTTTGTAAGTATATATTGTTGGTATCCCTCCTTATGGTTCAGTAGTATTAAATGTACAGAGGCAACATTGTCCACATTACTTAGTACAGAGTACATCACTGACTCACGACGAGGAAAGTCATAAAGGTGTTGAACAGCTAGTGACGTTTTCTCAATATCATCGAAATGGCATAGTCACTGACAACACTTGTAGACATCACAGCATGTTAATGGAGAATAATGTAACTGGCGTTAATGCATTGTAAACGACTGTAAATGTATTCAGGTGTGGAAACCATCATCCTTTTCTATAACAGCCGATATATATATATAAATGTAGGAGATTAAATCCCTTCTCCTTTTCTGACCTCCAGCAAGACAGGCATGACTTCTGGAGTATCAAGTAATGTCCTCTAATTTCCTTCAATAACAAAGGCATCGAACCTAAACTGACATGGAACCGCCAGAGCAGCAAAGTCCAACAAGTAGATAGCCTTTAGGACATGCATCAACCCGATGAATAACAACATGGGGATTCGTGAGTTGAAAACTTCTCATAACGTAGACTCTTTCCCGCCCAGGGAAAGTTGGTAAATAGGCACAAAATGTCAATCATGAAAGTTAGCGACAATGATAATCAAGTAGAGCAATTACCTTCTCTTCAGGAATAAATACACAACTCACTCGCCTCCAGGCGCTTTGAATCAGAAAGGGGAATATCTTCTGAGATGAACAAACACTATAGAGGACTTACAAGTTAACAAGTTATAACTTGTTAAATAAAGAAGTGAAGACAAAAACTCGAAGAGATAAAAGACATTTCATCAATGAACTGGCCGTAGAAGCTGAAAATGCTGCAAGAACTGGTAATAGTAGGTGCCTTTATCAAATTACAAAACAACTATGTCACCAGCCTACTGCTATGGAAACACCTGTTAAAGGTAAATTAGGGAATTCAATACCAACAGAAAAAGAACAAATGAAGAGATGGGCTGAGCACTTCATGGAGGTGCTAAACAGACCACCACCAACAGTAACACCTGATTTTAATAATGAAACATCCACAACCACTTTGCCAATAACTTGCGATGAATTCACGCTGGACGAGATCAAACAAGCCGTTAAAAGATTTAAAAATTTTAAAGCTGCTGGAGTTGACGAAATTTCAGGGGAAATGATTAAAGCAGTTAATGACAACAACCTCTTGAGAATTTTAGATATTATAAATGAAGTATGGAGAGAAGAACAACCACCACAACAATGGAAAGACAGTATTATTGTAAAGTTACCGAAGAAAGGTGATCTATCAGACTGTAATAACTGGCGTGGTATATCTCTATTATCAGTACCTGGAAAATTATTATGTTGCATGATGTTAGAAAGACTTAAATTGCATGCTGACGAAAAGATCAGAGAAGAACAAGCGGGTTTCAGGCCGAAACGATCATGTATTGATCAAATATTCACACTAAGAACAATTATAGAAGAATCAGTGGAAAGGCAATCGCCACTTATTATCACCTTCGTCGATTTTCAAAAAGCCTTTGATAGTCTACACCGCCCATCATTGTGGAAGATACTTACAATCTATGGTTTTCCAACAAAATATGTGAATATAATCAAAGCGCTATATGACAATGCAAGATGTTGTGTTAGAACAAATAAAGGGAATACAGAATGGTTTACAGTAGAAACAGGGGTGAAACAAGGCTGTATTATGTCACCACTACTTTTTGGAATAGCTATTGATTGGGTTATGAGAAACTATACCCACAATGAACAATTGGGTATAAAATGGACAAATGGAAAATTCCTGGGGGACCTGGATTTCGCAGATGATGTAGCATTCTTAAGTTCAACACCAAGACAATCCCAAGAAGCAATAAATAATTTGTGTCATCTCTCGGTTAAAATTGGTCTCCAAATAAATGCCTCTAAAACTAAAGCTATGAACTTTTCTAACGAGACCTTTGATATCATCTTGAACGGGGAAAAACTACAGAAAGTTGAAAGTTTCAATTATTTAGGCAGTAAAATGACTCAGGATGGTGACACAACAAGAGAAATCCATACTAGAATTGCTTTGGCAGCTAGCGCCTTCAATAGATTATCTAACATTTGGAAATTACGATCATTGAATATACATACCAAGCTTCGTCTGTTTAATTCAAATGTTATCTCAGTGTTAACATACGGCTGTGAGAGTTGGAAAATAACAAAATCATTGGAGAACAAGCTGAATACATTCGAGAACAAATGTCTTAGAAAACTCATGAACATCAGTTGGAAAGAATTCAAGACTAATCGACAAATAAGAGAAGACTCTAGGCAGAAATATGTCTCCGACTATATAAGGAAAAGACGATGGTCATATATCGGTCATGTCCTACGAATGCAAAACAACAGAATACCACTACAGGCGCTCACTTGGGTTCCTGAGGGTAAGCGGAAAAAAGGAAGACCAAAAGAAACACTCAGAAGAACAATAATAAGAGAAGGAAGAACGTTGGGCCTAAATAATGTGCAAGAGCTAAGAGGAGTGGCGTCACAACGAACAACCTGGAGAGCACTGGTTTCTGCCTTATGCGCCGTGTTTGGCGCTTAAAGAATTTATTATTATTATAGAGGACTTCCATTCCCCGAACAATATGATCATGACAGACGCTGATAAACGCGTCTAGCTCTCTCGACAAAATCTGTGACACTCCCGGGCGGAAGCTTGTTGAAAACTCACAACCAAAAAACAGACATGCGCAGAAACGTTCGATTTGAATACAATTCACACAACCCCGAAGCTATGGGCATATTCTAAGAACGACACTTAAAATCGAGCCTTATAAGGATAGGAAATAACTATCGACGCAGGTTGCCAAACGTTCCCAAGAAAAGTGGGGCTGTGCGCTCCATAAATGGACACGACCCAAGATCGGTCAAACCACAATACCGGCAACCGAAGGGCATAAGAACAGGTAACCACTTAAAGTAAAAAGTAACTTCAATTCCAAGAGTTATATACCTTGCATTAGAAAAATTGAGTACACAGATACCATAGCAAAATTCTTATGCGTAACATATTACCGCAACCTCCCGATTAAAAAAAAATGAAACATTTTTTTTTAAAACATCCACGAGCAAGCTAAAAGCGGCTCAAACGCACGAATTATGCGCGGATAAATAGACAAACTGCCTAACGTGAGGCTAAATCGACACATAGAGTGACAGGTGAGAATATATCTCAGCAGAGAAAATCTGTCTCAAAATATATACATATATCGGGGAGGTGCCACCAACCACACATCATATTGCTGGTCACGTTAGCATGTAAACATAATATACATATCTTGTATGCAAGTGTAATAATAATCATTATCAAAATAGCGGTGTCATTATCCTAGCACCGCTTCAAAAGGATGTACACATGTGATAGTAAATATTACATTACCTAAACATGTAATAATATTATAATGCAATACATAATGAAATACGTTGACGATACATGAAGATCCAGGTCAATGACAAAAGGACACATCTTCTGTCGTTCCACCGGTAAGTACACTTCACAACTCTTCATGCTTGACAACAGTAAGGTAACTTCTCAGATCATCAATAACATGCTGAGAAAATACAACCAATATAATCCTATTTAACAACCATTAAGTTTCATAATATACAATACATTTTTATTAATAATTGTGGCCGAGTGAACTTTCGGCCCTTATATTGCCTACTCAGCCTTCTTCTGTTATATTAAAGATGGTAACAGAAGAAGATGATAACAAAGCACATTAATATGAGTTCACATAAAGTGAGAGCAGATGTGCTAATGTATGATTATAATATAGGAGTGTTATGGATCTGTAATATATCTGGAAATATAGTACAGAAGTATTAGTTAAGTAGTGTCATGTTGAGATCTATCACAATTATTATCTCTATTAAGACCATTGCTCCTTTCTGACCTCCAGTTAGCATAGTTGCGATTGTTATTTTCTCTTTGGTCAAAATATCTTTGTGATGGATTTTGTTGTCTCCAGAAAAAATTACCACAAGGTTGACAACCTCTATTGGAGTCACCTTTTCCAAAGTTCCTATACATATTAGATCCACAATTCTTAGGTCCTTTAAATTGTCTCCAATTACGTGAAGAAGGAAAATTACCACGTGATGTACGCCCTTGGCGCTGTTCATAACCACGATTATCTTTCCTAGCAAAATTGTTGTTATTTTTTCCTGTGGCAATGTGCTTAACAGATGGATCATACTGCTTGGGCTGAGTATGACAAGTAACCAGAATGGTAGAATTTTTTTTGTTTAGCACATAATGATTACATTTCTGTGAATGAGTACTAATAGGTTTGTTTTTTGATGCCACCTTATCAGGACTGACTATTACAGTCGGATTACTTTTGTTGGCTTGACGCCAACTCCCATTAGAGGCAGTATCGTTATTACGTGGGAAACTATATCTACCACGAAAAGATGTGTTCACATATTGTTTAATGTTACTACTAGCATTGAGTGCATGTCGCTGACTCTTTGCATTAACATATTGACCATCAGGTTCGTGTTTAAATCTATTCCCCTTTGTAGTAGATAATGTCTTATTGTACAAAACAATATCTAATAGACCATCAACTCTTTTTGAAGTTTTGCAATTTCTACTTCTGAGATAGCTTTTTGCCTAGCAAGGGCTTTATGCATTTTCTCGTTGGTTTTAACTTCCCTTTTATAATCTAACCTCAAGTCGTGTAACTCAGAAGTAAAAGTCTTTTCTTTAGCAATTCTATCTTTGAGATCCTTTCTCAACTTTGTCATTTGAGACGTATTTTCTAAAGCTTTAGCTCTCTCCTGAACAAGTTCAAGTTTAAGTGCTTCCATAGCACTATGATGAGTAGTCATAAGTTCATTAACTTTCTCATCCTTTTCTTTTTCTGATCTCAACTGTGTTAACTCCAGTTGTAGTGCTTGAATTTCACTATCCTTGCTATTTTTAAGCTCACCAATCTCCTCCCGAGATTCCATGTTCTTCTCCATAGCAGTATTTTGCAAAAAATTCACCTCACTCCTTAACTCCAGAAATATTTTTTCATAAGACTTCTTGTCTTGTCTGGCTTGAACTTTTACTTTGCAACACCTTTCTTGCGCACCAGCAAGTTCTAAGTTTGCCTTATGTAAGTCATCCTCATGTCTCTTAGCTTCAATCTTTAATTTCTCAAAGTCCATTTTGACTTGGTTTAGCTCCTTATTAAGAGACCGTTCTTCACTATATTGTTCGTATTGAGCCAAGCTCATCTCACCTTCTAACCATTGTTCGTATTGAGAAAAGTTCATCTCATCTTCCAGCTTATTTTCATTCACTACCATAGTTAAGAGTTTTTCTTCATGTTTCTTCCCCATTTGGATTTTTCTCTCATCTTGAAGCTTTCTTACTCCAGATTCTATTTGCTGCTGAATTTTCTCTCTTCAGCTTCTAACTTCTGTTTTTCCATTTCCATTTGGAATTTTTTCTCATCAGCTTCTAGTTTCTGTTTTCTCTCCTCAGACTCTATTTGTATTTTCAGAAGTTCTCCTAGTTTCTCCCTATACATGCCAAGCGATTCCCTAGCTCAATGAAATATTGTACTCGAGATACCTCAAACTTTTGAGCCGTGGCATATTCGACACGTGCGAATTTCTCAACCTCCTCAGCAGTCATACTAAGGGATTTTCCTTGCCAAGTAAAGTATTCCAGTGTAGACATTATGTCTAATAATATGAGCCACAAACCCTGAAATAATTAACTATCTTATTTCAATCTTAATAGTAACAAGTCTTAAATCAAGCACTTGAATAATCACATCACATTATATTATCCCAATCTCTGTGGGAAACAAGTCTATGTCCAAGAATTTGTATATGAACCCTTATAGAAATAACATCAGTCAATTCTTCATCATAGGTGCACTTCCCATTCAATAGTGCATGACACTATTCATCATTTATTTATCATCAGTCTATTAATAATAGTGCATCAGTATAATCCATTAATTAATTACCATAAGTGTAACTAATAACAATGTAAACAAAATCACAGTGTAAACAAAATCACAATGTAAACAATAACAATGTAAACAATAACAAAGATCAGAAACAATATGAAAACATTCGCAGGAATCAACTAAATATACAGCGAAAAATAAAGAAAGTATCACAAAAAATGTGATGATATCTGCGAGAAAATTAAACAAAACACATGACACCACAGTGTATAAATATAAATGGTGTATAAAACTAAACAATAGAAAAGAGGAGACCTATAAGTACAAACAAATCAAAACAAAACTAAAGAATGCGAAAAAATAACGAAAACAAAACTGCACATGTCGTCACAACTAAACGAAAATAGCAATGGATATTGCTAACAATTTCCAATTAAGGAAGTTGCTCTGTTCCTAACGACACGCTCTCAATAGATAACTCTGTTACGTGGTATCATCTAAAAAGAGACACCGCCCAACCGAAAACCCACGAAATGTAAACATATAAATAAACAAATACCACATAAACATATATTATATAACATATAACAATATGAGAATGAGAAGAAACAGAAGGCTCAGCAGAAGTATAAGGGCAAAGTTCACAACAAAACAGGCCACCTAACTTATGGAAATCCAAACGTCAGTAGAGCAAAGAACATGTGATGATCAGCATTCTATGGTCAGAAGATCCAACGTTGATCGCACATGTGAACTTGCGTCATAACTGCCTTGACGATGGTAGAACTGAGCTTCTGAACAATGAAACGGTACGTAGTTACGGTACTTGGCCTTCTTATCCAACAATAGCAACTTAATAGCATACGGAACTTGTCCTTCTCAACGTAACAGCAACTTGATTCAGTACAGAACTTGGCCTTCTAGCAGAAACAAATCGATTATCCCGGTACTTTAGAACAACTCACAATGTATGCTGCAACGCCGGGTACTGTCAATTTTCTTGAATCAGGTTCAGGTTGCAATTTCTGATATCTACTGGGCAACGCCGAGTACTTTGAAAATCATGTAGATGTAGATAAATGTCTTGAAAAATGTTGAAGAATGTAGCGGGTAAGGGACCCCGTGTCTGCTGGCACCAGACCAAACCAGCTTATGGCCAAAAAATGTAACGGTGTGTTGTTTTACTTAAACTATGTATGTATATCGTTACACCGTTGTGGATGGGTACCAATCTCTAGAGGTGAAGGAATTGGTCCTTCTGGGATGTAGCATGATGTTGTAAGTATATATTGTTGGTATCCCTCCTTATGGTCCAGTAGTATTAATGTACAGAGGCAACATTGTCCACATTACTTAGTACAGAGTACATCACTGACTCACGACGAGGAAAGTCATAAAGGTGTTGAGCAGCTAGTGACGTTTTCTTAATATTTATTAACGACACAATGACGACATCGAAATGGCATAGTCACTGACAACACTTGTAGACATCACAGCATGTTAATGGAGAATAATGTAACTGGCGTTAATGCATTGTAAACGACTGTAAATGTATTCAGGTGTGGAAACCATCATCCTTTTCTATAACAGCCGATATATATATATATATATATATATATATATATATATATATATATATATATATATATACATATATATATATATATATATATATATATATATATATATATATATATATATATATATATAAATGTAGAAGATTAAATCCCTTCTCCTTTTCTGACCTCCAGCAAGACAGGCATGACTTCTGGAGTATCAAGTAATGTCCTCTAATTTCCTTTAATAACAAAGGTATCGAACCTAAACTGACGTGGAACCGCCAGAGCAGCAAAGTCCAACAAGTAGATAGCCTTTAGGACATGCATCAACCCGATGAATAACAACATGGTGATTCGTGAGTTGAAAACTTCTCATAATGTAGACTCTTTCCCGCCCAGGGAAAGTTGGTAAATAGGCACAAAATGTCAATCATTAAAATTAGCGACAATGATAATCAAGTAGAGCAATTACCTTCTCTTCATGAAAAAATACACAACTCACTCGCCTCCAGGCGCTTTGAATCAGAAAGGGGAATATCTTCTGAGATGAACAAACACTATAGAGGACTTCCATTCCCCGAACAATATGATCATGACAGACGCTGATAAACGCGTCTAGCTCTCTCGACAAAATCTGTGACACTCCCGGGCGGAAGCTTGTTGAAAACCCACAACCAAAAAACAGACATGCGCAGAAACGTTCGATTTGAATACAATTCACACAACCCCGAAGCTATGGGCATATTCTCCATAAATGGACACGACCCAAGATCGGTCAAACCACAATACCGGCAACCGAAGGGCATAAGAACAGGTACCCACTTAAAGTAAAAAGTAACATCAATTCCAAGAGTTATATACCTTGCATTAGAAAAATTGAGTACACAGATACCATAGCAAAATTCTTATGCGTAACAGTATCATGTGTATACTCACGACTTTTCCATACATCTTTGCACACTGATATTCTTCTCGAACACTTATATCGCCAGTAGAAACCGACCAAAAAGCACTCACAGCTATACAGAGTAAGGACTTGAAGAGCTAAAGATCCACTCGTTATGCTATTTCGCTACAGCCCTTTCATTTTTCTATACGAGCTATTCGAGGTTCGAATAATGTGATGGCAGACATACTGTCTCGATGCCCACATGGTGCTGCTTGACTATCATTGTCTATCACGATTATATTATACATTAACATTCTGCTAAAACACATCTATGACCTTGTTTTATTAATGATTTCGAGATGGTCTGTGCTACTTTCTCTGTTTTTTTTTTTTTTTGAGTAACAGAGGAAGGTTTGATTAACATCGTACAGGGGTCGGAAGTTTACACGGCTACATTTGATAGGATAAATTGAAATAAATTGTTGTATATCAGAGATTTTCATTTGTATTTTTTCACAGCGTATGCTTTTCCACGAGAGTCAGTGCTGCTATATTGATGGTTTGAACCGTGTATCGATGATATATCGCTAGATTTGCTGTTCCAGTTTAACCATTTGACAGTTGACGCCTCACTAGATGTTTTGGTGCCTTCTTGCTTATAAGATGTTCTAAGACTACGGGACTCATCGTTTATATGTAATTTATTTGACATAGTTGATAATATTGTATATTAGTATAGTATAGTATATTAGAGAGTATTAATGAACGTATTACAATTGTAATGATTATACTATTTGACGTAACTGATCATTGCGATACATTTCGGTATTGTACATTTTGAGTAAATTTATTTCCTCAAGATGCAGCAATAGTGAATGCAGTCAGCGACCCATAGCTGTACAGCTAGCATCAGGACCAGCGAACCAGAGCTGGTCAAGACCGCACTCCACCTCCACGTGGTGGCCCTGGAAACAGCCTGCAGCAGTGCAGTCTGGCTGAGCGAGTGCGGATCGCAATGGGAATGCAAACCCGGTCCCTAAAAAATGCCGTGCTGAAGTCGGATGTGTCGACCGAAAGTGCAGATATCACAGCGTAGGCGTAAACAGACACAACGCAACCACCGTCCTTTTCAGGCCGAACGAGGAAGAAGAAGTACTTTTTGAGAAAAATATGAGGATAAGAGAAAAGGTATTTTTTTCTGACATTGTAATGTATTTTTCCTTTACCCGGCGCTTGATTGTGCGTCAGGAATAGCAATGTATAACGGTATTGTCAATTTTGATATTAATTTGGGTTCATCACTGGTACTCCATGAGCTTGTTAACTTGGGTATCATGCACATTATGCTATTTTTTAGATGATAGCTAGTTATTTGTTCTTTGATTTAGATATGCATTGTTTAATGTTTACCATGATATATTATTGTTTTTTCTATTCGTATTGCACTGCTTTCTTTCATTACTGCTCATTCTTTTTGTACTTTACACTTACTCCTATCCTTTTTTTTTTTGTTCATTCTTAACATAGTATATCCTTATATGTAGATATTAGTATGCTACCGACCTCAAATTGTTTGTTTAATGTATTTTTTTCAACAACAAAAAATGATCAAATTTTTTTCCCACGGGGGTCGGTGTAGACTGTTAAAGTCATATTTTTATGAAGGGGAGTTAAACGTTAAAAGACTTGTGTGTACAGGTCGGATTTTTGTAATCACCCTTGTAAACACGCTTAGTTTTTTTTTTGTGTAAATATATGATAGAGAATCTACTCGAATGTTCGAGATACAGAAAGTGTTAGAAATCGGATGAACGCTACTCACAACCCGGGGCGAATTCGCGCGGGGATGGATTTGTACTGAGCTATTTTTTGAGCGGGGGAATTTTTCGTGGCAGTTGATACGGGCAGAGCTCCGAAGATGGATGTTTGACCATTTTTCGTCAGTGTGTCCCGGAATAAGATAATTTTGATGTGAAAGGAATGTTTGATACTTCCTAATGTATTTCCTAAAGCCATGGATATTTTTTGGCCATGATGTTGATGATTATGAGCTGCTGTGCTCTACAGCCTTTGTGAATGGATATTTTTGTACCATTGACTGTATCTCTAAGGATTTACTTACTGATGATCGATGATCCGTTATGAGCAATTATTGATGACTATATATCTTTGGATTGTACGCTCAATTACCTTGGATTAGTGCTCACTTGATGTACCTTGATTTGCCGTGACTTGTAACCTGTGACAGTGGATTATTTATGATGTCATCGTTTGCTGTTGTGTTAATAAACAGTGTAGAACTTACTAGGAGTTACAACGTTTCCTGACTCCTAGGTGTGCTATGGTGTGAGTGATTGCTATTTAACTCAATCTGTACTACATGAATATTGAAGATTTGTTCTGAGGTACTTCTTTTTGGTCTAAAGCCAGCCTGTTCCTCTGACAAGATTTCTTCTGATTTCTGTTTTATTCTGTTCAAAACAGAAATCAGAAGAAATCTTGTCAGAGGAACAGGCTGGCTTTAGACCAAAAAGAAGTACCTCAGAACAAATCTTCAATATTAGATTACTTATCGAAAAACATCTCCAACATCAACACGATTTATACCATAACATCATCGATTTCACAAAAGCCTTCGATCGAGTATGGCATGAAGGCTTATGGCAAGTAATGAGAAAATTCAATTTTGATACCAACATCATAGATATCATTGAAGCACTATACAAGGACGCAAGCAGGGCTGTTTTTGCAAGCAACGACATTGGAGAATTTTTCAAAACAACTGTAGGAGTTCGCCAGGGATGTATCCTGTCACCAGTGCTCTTTAATATATATCTAGAACATATTATGCAGGAGGCTCTCTACGATTATAAATCAACCATATCGATTGGAGGCCGACCTCTGTGCAACCTACGTTTTGCTGATGATATTGATCTGATAGCTGGATCAGAATCAGAACTTCAAGACCTTACCTCTAGACTGGAGAAAGTAACAAGAACGTATGGGATGGAAATTAATATAGAAAAAAGCAAGATATTGGTGAATAGCCATAAGAAACATGTTCCGACCAACATTACGTTAAATGGGTAAACGTTAGAAGAAGTTAACACGTTTAAATATCTCGGGTCCACTATATGTAGTGATGGAAGATCAAGTAAAGAAATCAAGACAAGACTTGAGATGGCCTCAGCTGCCATGACAAGGTTGAATGTGATCTGGAAAAGTAACATCAGTTTTCCTGTGAAGATCAAATTATACAAATCACTTGTATTATCTATTCTCTTGTATGGGTGTGAGGGCTGGACACTCACTGCAGATACGGAGCGAAGGATTCAGGCTTTCGAGCATAAATGTTATAGAAGAATTTTGCGCATTTGCTATAAAGAGCACAAAACAAATGTCTATGTTAGAGAGAAGATAAACACCTATGCAGGCCACCAAGAACCACTTTTGTCAATAGTGAAACGTCGAAAGCTTGCCTGGTTTGGGCATGTAACTCGTCATGACTCCCTTTCGAAAACGATCCTTTAGGGAACAGTCGAAGGTAAATGGAGAAGAGGAAGGCAGAGAAAATCCTGGGCTGATAACATCAAAGAATGGGCAGGACACGGTTTTTCCACACTTGTACGCATTGCTGAGGATAGAGAGCAGTGGAGGACCCTGTCTGCTGATGCTTCCACCATGGCACCCCTACGAGCCATGACGGGTTACGGGCTGAGATGAGATGATGATGTACTACATGACATTCGCGTATGTTGACACTCACTCTCTCACACATCAGTCGGCCGCCCGTAAGCCCGACACATGCTGATCGCCTATATCAGCGGAATATATACATTAACATTACTCCTTCTATGGCACTACACATCTTCTACAAAACCACCTTTAACAATGACGCTCCAGAACAATGGAGTTAACAGCTACCTACCATTTACTGATTTTCGTAATTTGTTAAATGATGTGGGGTATAATGTTGAAAGCATATGCTCCCTGTAGAGCTCAAAGAGCTGAATGAGTGTGAGTATTGGCTACTTCTGCACGTCGGTCATTCAGGACATCGTTTAACTATCCGTGGTATATTAAAACATTCTTCGGTGAAACAATATCTCTGTGCCTCCAATGACCGCCTTATGTGTTTATTGATTGTCTCCCTTTCGCTTAAATATCACAGAATATGTTCCATATAATACCGAAGAACCGTTCTTGATTATTCAATGACGAGGAATGGCTGTAATAAGGTTCTTTCCGTTTTCTGAAATGCAATTCGTTGCTTAAACCATTTTCGTCTTTTAATAAAAGAATCCTTTATTTCATATGTGAACATAGGCTATATTTAATTTTATACACTGTAATCTTGAGTTATTTAATATCCTGAAATTAATTAACAGGCTTTACACGTAAATATTACCTCTCTCAAACCAGCAACTGGTAACCCACTGTGTTACCGATATCAAAACAAAAGTAATTAAAACACGCTAAAAAAAAGTAAAGGTATTCCCGTAGCAGACAGTGCCGTAAGAGACTGAAATACTTGGGCCAGCATTGAGAGGTGGGATGACTAGTTGAGTTCCTCGATGCCTTTGCCATCCTTAACTAAAGAGCATAGTCAGTAGTCAAGTAACCATTTACAGCTGGGTAGAGCGGAGCGTGACACAACCGTGAACCCGCCACCTTTGCTGCGAGAGGCCAGCGCTCTAACCACTCTGCTGATCGGACGTTCGCACTAAATAATGCGCTACCTTAAATCTGTCATAAGTATGACTTGTGTATGTTTATGGTATGTTTACTTCTTCTTCTTTGATCCTTAGCCGGCGACCGCCAAAGCAGTCAGTAGCCATCACGCCTGGTGGCGTCTTGTAGGACAGCAACAAATTGATTCCACTTTGCTCGGTCGGTGGCCATCCTTCGTACAGTGCCCAAACTCTGGTTCATTCTTTGCATCTCAGCCTCCATAGTCCTCCGCCAAGTTGTTTTTGGTCGGCCTTTCTTTCGTTTTCCTTCAGGCGTCCATAGCATAGCTGTTCTTGTGATGGCATCGGGGTCTCTTCTGAGGACATAGCCAACCCAACTCCAGCGTCTGCCAGCTATGATGGTTTGCATGTCCTCTTGCTTGCTCCGAGTAAGCAGATCTTGGTTGGTGATGGTATTCGGCCAAAAGATTCGGAGAAAGTTTCTTGGGCAGGTTGTGTGAAAAGAGGACAATTTCGACATTTCCTTCTCTGTTACTCTCCAGCATTCCGCACCATAGAGAAGCACAGAAAGCACACAGTTCTGATATAATCTTAATTTTGTGCTTTGTTGTACTGAGAGGACTTCCAGGTGTTGTTTAGAATAAAAAAAGGCTGTTCTTGCTTTGTTCATTCTGTTGTTGATGTCTTTGCTTGCTCCGCCATCTGGTGTAACTATGCATCCTAGGTATGTGAAGGTGTCTGTCTGTTCCAGTTGTTCATTCTTTACTGTTATGGGCTCGGGGTTGCTTACATTGAGTGTCATGACTTCTGTCTTCTTTAGATTGATGTTCAGGCCCACCTGCTGGCTATACTTATTAAGTCTGTCCGTTTTTTTCCTGGATGTGTTGATGTGAATGTGCTAGTAGTGCAATGTCATATGCATTTTCCAGATCTTCCAATGTAGAAAACGTAGTCCATCTTGTTCCGCTTGGACTGCCCTCTGTTGTCTGGCGCATCACCCAGTCTATGACTGTTAAAATAGAGTGGTTGATAAAGGGCAACCCTGTCGTACTCCTGTCTTCACCTCAAAGGTTAGGTTGCTCTGCCCTACGCTACACGTACAGTTGGCATAGAGGCTTTTTATGATTGACACTATGCAGCTTGGAATTCCATAAGCCCTCAGTATTTTCCATAGACTGTCCCTATGTATACTGTCAAAAGCCTTTTCAAAATCAACGAAATTAATGTACACCTGTCTCTGCCATTCTGAGCACTGCTCTATAACGTTCCTGAGGGTAAAAATATGATCTGCACATCTTCTGTTCCTACCAAACCCCGCCTGCTCTTTCCTCAATTCGTGGTCCACTGCTTTTGAAATTCTCTGTATAATTATCCTGCCTAATATTTTGCTGGGAACTGAGAGAAGAGTTATTCCTCTCCAATTATTTCAGTCTGCAAGGTCTCCCTTCTTGGGCAGTTCGACAATTATTCCTTTATTCCACTCCGTTGGTGTTGTCCCTGTTTTCCAGACTTGTACAAATAGTGGTTCTAGTAGTTCTGCCGCTAGCCCAGGGTCTGTCTTAAATAGCTCTGCATTTAAGCCATCGTGGCCAGGAGCTCCTCCACTCTCCAACCCTCCGATTGCAGTAATGATCTCTTCCTTCCGTGGAATGTCTGTATTAACATCTAGATCGCTTTCAGCCTCAGGAACATTCAACTGTCTCTCTGGTGGTTCTCTGTTCAGAGTTTCTCTGAAATGCTCTGCCATCTTGTTTTCTGTCCCTTTGCTGTCGTGATGAGATTTCCTTGCTTATCTCTTACTAGTGTAATATTGTTTGCACCGTTTTCCGCTGAAGATTTTAGTTATTTTGTATACTGTGCTTTGTTCATTTCTCAGTGCTGCCTCTTCTGCCTGTCTTGCAAGATAGTCTAGGAAATTCCTTTTGTTGGCTCGAGTTTGGCGTTTAACTTCCTTGTCCAGCTGACTGTACTGTTTGCTATATAGTTGCTTTAACCTGGGGGACTTCGCTTCTGTTTTCTTTCTTTTCATTTCCTTTCTCATCGCTATGGTGTTTAATGTTTCTGGTGTTATCCAATCTTGCTTCTTCCTTTCCTGGAATCCCAAGCATGATTTGCTGCTTTCGTTATATATTGTTGAAATGGTGTTGAATTTCTGGTCTATATCATCAGTCGATGTCTTTTCCTGACTTTCGGCAATTTGATATCGATTCTTTATATCAGCCGCAAAAGCTTTTCTGGTAATTTGCTGATATTAAACCTTTTCTGTGTAGTTACAGTTGGTCCAGCAGTTCTGATTTTCACCTTCAGTTTTGCTACGACCTAATGGTGGTCACTTCCCACATCTGCACCTCTTCTTACCTTCACATCTTGTAATGCATGTCTCCATCTACCATTAATCATCATGTGGTCTATCTGGTTTCTGTGCCGACCATTTGGTGATTCCCATGTTAATTTGTGAATTTCTTTGTGTGGGAAAAGTGTTCCTCTAATGACCAGGTTAAGGTATGTTTACTAGTAATGCTAAATAATGCGATAATAAATCATGAAAGAATACACAACCAACTTAGCACACACATAAAACGACAAAATGAATAAACGAATACAGCTGCCTATCATTTTTTTTACTTCTTTGTTGTCTTATGTCATTCTTTCTGATTTACGAGTGCCTGCTATATTGTTACTGTTATTTTTGTTTTCAGTGTCATCAGCTCCCACATGATCATATATCAGCTGATTAATTTTCAGCTCTGCTTTCCCATTACCCCAATCTCTGCATCCGCATAGCCTAAGCATATTAGGCTGACGATGACTTGCTGGTCGTCTGTCCTCACCTGACTTACTTCACTCTTCTCACTTGGATATATATATTTTCAACTGCGGTTAACTGTCTAATTGTTGTTTCTGCCTGTGCCATCAATGACATCCGTGTCTTTATTCTTGCTCCCTGATATCAGCCATGTTCCCACACTGCAGGAGGAGCGTCTGTCTGTGGTCTTCCGCATATTGGCTATATTGGCTTTTACATGGTGTCGTAAGTGTATATTGGTGCAACTACAACAGTAGTTGTCGCTGAGGATGGCCTATGGTATGTTATCAAGAAGGTCTCCAGAAATTGGCTCATTAAGAAAGAAAGAAACCTATTCGAGATAAGGACAAGAAGAAGAGATTGCGAATGCTCTCCACTAGAAAGTGATTTCTAGTAAATTATGGAAAGGGTTCCATTTCCCCACGACCTTAGCTTCTGCCCTGAGATCTCGCTAAAGAAAGAGCCCCCATCTAAATATAGAACTCTACCTATATGTAAATATTTAACACCAACAGCACGAGTGATACATTAACGAACTAGATAATGATCAAAACGGTTATTCAGTTTATTAATTAAATAATCAAAAATATTTAAATCAGACTTAAAGGTCTTTTATATTTGGAGATGCGCCCTAATATAACCGATTAGGTTGAACGGGACGCGGCTCGCCAAAATGAAGAAAAAATTTTTTTATTTTTTTTAAATTCATTAAATATTTACACAAATAGGGTTAGTAGAGGTTAAAAAGTGATGATGGTGAAAGACAATTCACACACACACACAGATGAGATAAATAATGTAGTTAGTTAAATAGGAAAGTGAACCTATGTGAATAGTGAAATGATGGTGCGATATATTAAGTGTTACCACACTGATATTCAATCTACACTGTCTGTGTGTATTTCAGTGCTTCTCCACTGTATGATGATAGACAGGTATGCATACACTGTCAAATGTTTGTGTATGGTATGTTGTGTGGGTTATCTCCAAGACGAGGACGTACCGGTGAAAACCTTTGTAATAATGAGAACTTAGAAGATATACTGTCCTTAAATATTTGAAAATGTCTCTAATGTTGACAAACCGTTGACCGTCGTCTCAAAAAAATGTCTGCTGTCTGATCTTGAAAAGGCACTGACTAGACTGGATCTTCTGACAATGATCTTCTGGTAACGCGTGAGTTTCGTGCACTGACGTTGATCTGAGTGAATGTAGATTGTGCAATATACGATGAAAGTTGATGATTTCCCTTCATGTACTGACGTAGCTGAACTTTGTGATTTGAGCTTGATATCTTTGCGAATCAACTTTTGACTAAGTGGTCTTTGTAGGAAGACTCAGCAATCTGTAAGTGTGTAATCTTGATTCATAAAATACGCTTTTGGGTGAGCTGAGCTTGATATAAATTTATGCGAATAAACTTATGACTATGGATCTTGATTCATAAAATACGCTTTTGAGCGAGTTGAACTTGATATAAATCAGAGAGTCAACGTGTGCATGCTCTAGCTTGACTCAGGCGGTAAACTTTTGAGTGAGTTGAACTTGATATGTGTATATGGAATCAACTTATGAGCACTTGATAAGCAGATGAATATAATGCTGCGCCAACAACGTGGTGAGACTTCCTTGTAACTTAGGAAGTGTAGGATGTCCTATCTTGTGAATTCTGCCTTCCAGGCGTACGCTTTGCTAGCTTCTTTCTGGTTAGACACCAAACACGTAATATGTAGACTTAGAATTCTCCTGGACTCCTTTTCTCTTCGCAAACTCCTTAAGAACACTATAAAAATTACACTCCATAGATAAAAGTCAAATATCCACATATGAATTAAAAATTAGAACAGCTGTACGCAGTCTATATAATAGGGACTATTTATGCGTCGCAATTTTGAAAACTCAGTACCATCGTTCTGGCGAACATCTCGTTATATTTCTGGTTGCCCAGTGTGTCAGATGTCGTCGCCTGTTGGTCTGACTCCACCTGCAATCCAATAGCGAGGTGTCCATCTTGCATTCTGATGATGTACTGTACGAAATCTACGTCAATCGCAAACGTGTGTGGGCTCTCGCAACCAATTCTTCAATTCCGTGCAATGAGTTCGTTTTGCGAGACAAACCATGGTTTTGGATGGGCCGGCCAAAAGAGAAATCACACGCCCTCTGTCACAAAGCCTTCTGTACTTTGTTTGTTTTTCGCGTGCTATGGTGGGGCCCATTACGTGAGACGGTATCCGTAATCTCCTTTTTCCTTATCTCGCTAGGTGATCAGTGTGCTGGCTCTCGAAGTTTACCATCTGGCAACAATCATTCATGTGTGCGTCCCGAGTCTTTTGTCGCGCCGGCTATTGTGTCGCAAGGTGGTGACCGTCGTGTTGTTTTGGCAGCGGATTAGTCCTGAAATACTTCTCTCTATTGCCAAGCCGGGCGTCTCCCAAAGTAAACAAAACTCGTCTAATGTGACCAGGCGTCTTTACCAAGATTCTAACGAGGCAGTGTGGTTCCGAAAGATAGCGAAAGGTGGGGAAATAGTTTAAAGGAGTGTTAAGTTACACTTAAGTATAAGCCATGATTAAGACAGATTACTTTAACAATGATGAAAGAGTAAAATAAGAGAGAAAATAACATGATTAAGATGCTGGAAAAGATACAGAGTGATAAAGATAAACATGTGTCATCGCATATCTGGATCTAATCGACAACACTCCTAGCATGTCGCAAATAGGTATATTGCCTACATCTCAAAAACTATTTGCGTAATGTGATAACAGACAATTGTGACTGCTCTGCTGCTCCAGTTTCTTTTTTTTTTTTTGATTCTTAAACCACAATGAATGGTATTATACTAAAAGTATAGCAATGAAATACAATATTTAATTATTTGAAAAACGTTCAAGCAAGATTTAGCCGTGGCTTCAACAACAAATTCAAATCTGCCCACATGAATGACAGTCGATTTACGAAAATAGATCTCAGTGATATCTTTACATTTTAATTTGTAAAGGCTCAAATTTAAGGTTTTTGGGATAGCAAAGAAAAAATCAGCAAGGTGTAAAAGGAAGTGAAAGGCGAGCTCAAAAAATGTAGCTCACAGATGAATAATGCAAGAGTCGTGCACATTCAGGGCCAATGCTCCATAAAGAGCGAAAAGGTGATCAAGTAATCAATCAATATCCTTTAGCTCCCCGAGGAGCATAAGCCTTCAACAAACATATGCCAAGACTTCCTGTGCCATCCGCTCAAGTTCTTATGTTTGTTGAAGTTTTTTGGTAAATCGTAGTTTACGGGATGGGGGTAACAGCCCCATGCCCAACCCACCTTAGTCGCTTTTTACGACATGCATGGTAGGGTACTGTGTTACTATTCTTTGCTCCCATTTCGGGCCCCGGTAACACACGGGAATGATGATGATTAATTCTTCAGGAGAGGATGGCTTCAAAAAGTAATTGAATAAATAAGAAAGATACCGGTAAGTTTCTGCGATTTATAATTGTAATGCAGCATTATTCGAGAGACAGTTATAGGAAGATTGTGAGGTGATAAAATCTATAGGCAGGCTGAACGTTAAGCCCATATATATATATATATATATATATATATATATATATATATATATATATATAGATATATATATATATATATATATATATATATATATATATATATATATATATATATATATATATATATATATATATATATATATATATATATATATAAGGACTGGGATTGTTTAAAAAAATCTTAACGGAAGATAAATCTATCTATATCGAGCAATTTGATAAATGATTTAAAAAAATAAGTTTTTTTTTTATATAACTAAGGACTTTATTTATTTTACTTCTTATAAGGCAACATTGTCCTGAAAATATAATGAAAATACTGAAAAGTTACAAGCAAGCAATTTATTATTAATAACCATACTTGCCAAATTCCATATCACTAACCTCTAATATAGCAAATGCTCTCGCATTACAACAGAAAACATAAAATTGGTTTAAAAAATGGAATAATCGATTAAGAATTGTTTTATCAATTAATCTATTATAACAAATTTAACCGATTCGGTTAATTGGTAGTTAAAGGTCCCAGCTTTATATATATCCTGGATTTTGCAGGTGACTTGACTCGTCTGTCCCACAACCATAATCAGATGCAAGATAAAATAGAAATACTTGATGAGAGTTCACAATAAGTGGGTCCGTAAATACACAGGGAAAAGACAAAGAAAATGAGAATAAATGCAAGAAATGATAACAAGGTGGAACTTAAAAACTGAAAGAAACACCACTAAAAGATGTAGAATCGTACACATATCTTGGCAGCAATATAGACAAAGTTGGAGGGACAGACAATGATATCAAAATAAGAATACAAAAAGCAAGAGAAGCTTTCATTGCATTGTGAACTGACTTGAAATTGGAGTTCAAAATTCTTACTTTTGTGTTGGACTTGATTTCTCTTGATCTCCATGTCTCCCAAATGCAATGAAAGCTCCACTTGCTTTTTGTTTTAAAAAAAAAGTGGGGTAAGACATTGAATATAACCTGGCACATTTCAGTGTTATTTCGCTATGAGATTCACGCTAGCCAAAGACACCAGAATTCAGAATTTCCATTTATCAGACTAGACACCTTTTATTGGAGTATTCATCAGGACTTACAATTCAGCCCAGGAAAACTCTATCATTTTAATAAGGAAAGCTGCTGTCTGAGGAAACCGAAGGAAACACACGGAGTCAGAAAGGGATTTAAAGTTCAAATTAACGACCCCAAGTAATAATAATAATAATAAATTCTTTAAGCACCAAACACGGCGCATAAGGCAGAAACCAGTGCTCTCCAGGTTGTTCGTTGTGACGCCACTCCTCTTAGCTCTTGCACATTATTTAACAATTCACTATCGTAAAACAAGCTATTGTTACCGAAACAGAACCAGGCTCGACCCCAAGTACACGTGTAATAAGGCAACTGCCAGTGCCTTTTATTCATCTGAGCAAAGAGTCTGTGAGCCAGGATTGGCGTAAGTTGTGATTTTACATTCTATATTTTATTACTAACATGTGTACTAACATATATATGTATATTACTATGTGAATTTTAATATGTGAAAATCGCTAGTGTATGTCCCAGTCATTTGAGGCTGGAAACCTCAGCGTATAGAATGATGATTCATGAACTTCCACTGCACGGGCTGGTGACTGCTTTATTGCTAGTTTCTTAAAGAGAACTAAACGCATAAAGAGTCCCAGGTTCCATAAGGAGCAGGGAGGGAAACATGAAAGAAATGATGTACATTCTAAGTATAATACTTACAGTTTCAACCAGTGTAAATGTCTATGTGAAAATATTCATTTTAAAATTATTGGAAGTTTCAAACTTTTCAAATCAGTGTAAACATAAATGAAAACATATTTCATTTATATTGTGAATACTTTTCAATCAGTGGATATGTAAATGTAAACATATTCTGTCTGTACTATTAACCTTTTCATTTAAATGTAAAGTAACTATAAAAGCTATTCAATTTAAATGTAAAGGAAGTTTTATCCCGAAGGATTAAATTTAATTCTTATCGAGGGTAAATTCTGAGTTAAATGGGATGGTGGAATGGGAAGCTAGGGACCCATAACAATGGGTTGGAAAACGCAATACTCAGAAGAGCATTTTGTTTCTATTCTTTACCACAGTTATTGGTGGTACCAGCAGAAAGTACTATCTCTGGAACAAGAAGGGACAAGTGGCATACGCTTTAAGACAAAGGACCAATTTTGTAGACTCTCCCTGACATTTCTGGGAAACGAGCTACACCCAACAACCTTGACTAGCGACGAGCAGGAGCAGTGTAAAAATAATCAACCCATCAGAAGAAGCAGAACCGTCATTGGCAGCTAAGTTCCATATATAAGCAACCAAGACTTTTTTTATCGTCTCTATTATCTATGAGTGATGAAACTTTTCTTCTAAACTATTCAATTATGTTCAAACTGTTAAAACTTAAGTGATTATTTAATTTTTTTATTGGTAATTTTACAAATTTAACTTCGATTTAATCATTTTAAAGTTACTGCATGTTTGTCTCAGTCAATTTACTACACACTCTAAACTGAGCTATACAAGAATAATAAGAATTCCATTGAGTAACGAACTAAAATTAATCATTGCTTAATTCTTCACAAAAGTTGTCTGCAGATTCTAGAATTAACGTGCTCATTCAAATGCAGCATCGTTTTTGCTTATCTGAATATCTTGTGAAATAACCTTTGTGGTAGAAGCGTCATTAACATTCTATCTTCATATCTACCAAGAGTAATCTTGAGCGATGGTAGACACCTTTGAAGCCCATATTAGATACTCTTGAGTTTTGGCCACTGTTGGACCCCTACTGCAAAGCAGGGGAGGCAATACCGTCACAGAGACTCTTAAGATGTAGATATAGAAGAACAACAACAACAAGAGAAATCCATACTAGAATTGCTTTGGCAGCTAGCGCTTTCAATAGATTATCTAACATTTGGAAATTAAGATCATTGAATATACATACCAAGCTTCGTCTGTTTAATTCAAATGTTATCTCAGTGTTAACATACGGCTGTGAGAGTTGGAAAATAACAAAATCATTGGAGAACAAGCTGAATACATTCGAGAACAAATGTCTTAGAAAACTCATGAACATCAGTTGGAAAGAATTCAAGACTAATCGACAAATAAGAGAAGACTCTAGACAGAAATATGTCTCCGACTATATAAGGAAAAGACGATGGTCATATATCGGTCATGTCCTACGAATGCAAAACAACAGAATACCACTACAGGTGCTCACTTGGGTTCCTGAGGGTAAGATAAAAAAAAGGAAGACCAAAAGAAACACTCAGAAGAACAATAATAAGACAAGGAAGAACGTTGGGCCTAAATAATGTGCAAGAGTTAAGAGGAGTGGCGTCACAACGAACAACATGGAGAGCACTGGTTTCTGCCTTATGCGCCGTGTTTGGTGCTTAAAGAATTTATTATTATTATTATTATTATTATTATTATTATTATTATAGAAGAATGGGGCACATCTCATGGAAAGAGAAGAAAACCAATACTGAGGTCCTACAAAATCTAGGTATAAAAAAAGAACTAATGAGGGAGATCAAAGTTAGGCAGCTAAAATACTTTGGCCACATAAAAAGGCACAACACATTGAAGAATATCATAATAGATTCGAGAGTTGAAGGCAAACGTGCAAGGGGAAGACAGCGCTATAAGTGGGAAGATAACATCAAGAGATGGACAGGAAAGAGTCTGTCAGAGTGCACCACCAAGACAAGAGACAGAAGACGTTGGAGATCCATTACAGCCAACCTTCGTTGTGGAGATGGCAGCTGATGAAGATTTCCCTGTTAGCTTCTTTGTGTTGTTGTACAGGTCGCTCATATTTCCTTTGGCTGCAGCTTCCTCTGCTTCCCGTGCCAACTCTTCAATATACTTCATCTTGTCTCTTTTGCTGTTTCTTCTTACTTCTTTGTTTGCTTCCAATGTACACTTCATGAGCCTTTTCTTTGGAGCTTCTGGTTTTGCTTCTGTTTAAATCTGCTTTCTTATTTTCCTGTCTTCTATCTTGTTTATGGTTTCTGTTGTTATTCATGCTTTGTGCTGATGTTCCCTTATTCTCAGTACTTCGTTCCATATATTTTTACTAATTATATATATATATATATATATATATATATATATATATATATATATATATATATATATATATATATATATATATATATATATATATGTTATATGGCTTTTATACGTGATGTAATTTTAGATGTGTAGTTGGCCAGGTATGCGTGTTGATGTCACCTGAACAGTGTAATGGTGCGGTGAAGATCTAGGTCACTCACGCTGACAGCATACATGGTCCTTGTACGATGATGATGATGATGTGAGACATGGGTGTGTAGAGACGCGAATGCGTTTAGGATCATATATGGTAAACAATGCACCCAGTCACACTCGTACGGAAGCCAATGATGGTTGAAACTACTGGTAACAGTTCACACATTTATTCACAGGACTAACAGTAGTATCACACAGGAACAGTCAATGTAAACAGGATCATGTACATCATGTTAATTGAAATCGCTTGGTACATATCAGGCATTCTAAGGCTGGTAAACATTCAAATATGGGGGCATGGTCAATAGTGGTATGTTCTTTAATGTACAGTTCACAATGCCGCTTTGGTATCCCTGACTGAACGCGTCAGATACCTTAATAACTCCGTCAAACAAAAGACGAGCCCTTAACTCATGTAATCCTATTACCAGGGCCGTCGTTCAACTTGGCATAACACGCCAGTTACATCTTTTCATGCTGTAGAATAGTGGCCATAACACAGGGCCTCGATATGACGTCAGCTGTGTATTCTTCATAAGCAGGTTGCATAAACCCTGCTATAATGTTTGTATAAATATACCGCCAACCTGCGGTTTCCACCATATATAACTTCGTCACTGGACTTCTGATCATATGAAGACGAATAGTCTTAAATGGCTACCTCGAGCACAAAATATAGGTTCTGCATTATAGGAACTGTGAGCTGTTCTCACAGGCTAGGTAAGCCTTTAACAAGTTCTGCAACCGAATGCATAGTAATGATAAAGTCGGTATTAACTTAAAACGAATCCTCAGAACACAAGAAACAACACTGTCGTCATTCCTGACGTACAGTAAATCACTGGGGAAAACTGACAACGCAGTCACTTCGAAGATTTTCCTTCCCCAAAATACAACGGACATTCACGTCCCACAGAAGCCAGTTCACCTCTCTACCTGACGGAAGTCTAATTTAGCGCTCAACAACTGCGCATGGCACATAGCCCAGAACAGCAAAGTTAAGACATAGTTCCCCATTTTTGACCAGGGTGAAAAACATACAACCAATAAATCGACGCTTGAAACTCCGTCAAAGATGACAGCAACAATATATATATACGAGGGGCGTTCAGAAAGTAATGCACCACATCGTTTTTCTCAGGAGCTGTTTATTCAAAAAGCATGAAATTTATACACAATATACATGGATATGTTATGTAAACATCGGTATTATTCAACATAATCCACATCAACTTGTACGGCTTTTTGCCAGCGCGAAACAAGTGCATGTATTCCTAGCCCGTACCCGATTTTGTCTTGATCATGTAGCCTTTTCTTCGCTGCATGAATCACTCCTTAATCATCTTCAAACCTTGTCCCACGGAGTGCATCTTTAAGTGGACCAAATAGGTGAAAATCAGAGGGTGCCAAATCGGGACTATAGGGTGGATGGGGAAGTACAGTCCAACCCAATTTGGTGATTGCTTCCCGTGTTGCCAGACTTGAGTGAGGGCGCGCATTGTCGTGAAGGAGAAGCAGGTCTGCTGGATTCTTGTGCGGCCGAACTCTGTGAAAACATTGATTGAGTTTTTTCAATGTCTTTTTGTAAGCTTGCGAATTGATTGTCTCTCCTCTTGGCATAACGTCCACAAGAATCACACCTTCAATTTCCCAAAAGACAGTGATCATGACCTTTCCAGCTGAAGGAATTGTCTTGAATTTCTTTCTTCTTGGTGATTGCGGATGATGCTACTCCATTGACTGTCTTTTTTGTCTCAGGTTCAAAATGATGTGCCCAGGTTTCGTCACCTGAAACGATCTTAGCCAAAAAGTTCTCTCCATCAGCATTGAAACGCTCCAACAATTCAGAAGAAATTGCTTTCCTTTGCAATCGGTGGTCATTTGTGAGACTTCGAGGAACCCATCTTGCACAAACCTTAGAAAATCCGAGAGTTTTTATTACCGCATTTGCACTACCAATGCGGACTGACAGCTGTAAGGCCAATTGTTGAGTAGTAATTCGCCTATCAGTAAGAATAATGCCCTCAGCGCATTTCAAAATTTCTGCGTTGGTGGCTGTGGCAGGACGTCCACAGCGCGGCCGATCAAGCAGCTCCGTATCTCCACTTCCTGATTCTTTGATTCTCTGAACCCAGCAACTGACTGTACTCCTGTCGACTGCAAAACTTCCATACACATCACATAGACGCTTGTGAACATTCACAACAGTTTCCTTCTCTGCAACGAGAAATTCTATCACAATTCGCTGTTTATAACGCAAGTTGCTAACACGCTCCATTTCAACGGTTTAAGGCAGCCGTATTATTTGGCCGGTTGCAGTGCAATTTGGTGCACACAATTGGCACATGTCATATTTGAAGTGTGCAAAATTTCATGCTTCTATCATCATTATTAGCTGAGAAAAACGATGTGGTGCATTACTTTCTGAACGCCCCTCGTATATATATATATATATATATATATATATATATATATATATATATATATATATATATATATATATATATATATATATATATATATATATATATATATATATATATATATATATATATAATAATAATAATAATAATAATAATAATAATAATAATAATAAGATATTTGTAAATTTCGTCTATGTATTAATAGTCGATGTACAAGCCACTTCATTCTCCCAAATATGTTTCAAACATCTTGTGGGTTCGGTTCTTGGTGCTTTGGGATTATTGCAGAGAAGGATATAAACATTCTGTTAGATTACTACTTACATTAATTCACGGTTAAGAGAAATACCCTTCCCATTCTCATCCCAGTAGATCTAACAGATTAGCCTCACAACTAACGAGCCTGCGAACAAACGAGCCACAATGTTGTGAGAAAACTCGTGAAGATCTTTGTACTTTCTTTGGTGTTTTCTATTTATTCTTGTGAACAGTAAATAATTCATAATATTCAATAAGCCAGCGTTAATGATTCGAATATATAGGAAAACCCTGGAACATGTTACGTGTTTCTCATATCTTGGTCACAAACGAACAGGAAGTTCATTGTCAGAGAAGACCTCGCCTGAACGGACTTTATTTTTTTCTTTTTTGACATTCTCATCTGGATTACCCCAGGGGATCATGTCGGACTCTCAAAAAAAAGAGGGATACAAAGTACAAAAATAGCTTATATGTTGTATGTGAAAACACTCAAAGCTGTTTGCTAATATTGTTTCATTTGTGAATAAACTTCGTTTTTTGTTGTTGAGAAGACCACACTTATTTTTTTAATGTTTAAAAATAAATTTTAACCATTCACCCGTTGTTCAGTTCATCTATCTTGGTTATAAAACTTTTTTAACGACTTATACTCTTACTGTCCTTTTCTGTTAGGAGAGTGAATGACTTTAAGAATATTTTTGTGGACCAGGAGGGAAAAATAAAAAAAATTCTACTCAATGTATGTATTAATGCCCTCTAAATCACATCTTTGTGATCCACCTTCCTCCTTCCTGTTCCAGCAGCCCACTAGAGTTCTTCAACTCAAACATTTTCTTATTTTGACATGCGGCAACGAGAACTGCTAACATTGTCGAGGTTAACATCAACATCTTAAAAATCATGCCGCACTGTTTACAGCTTAACTGATAATGAACGGAAAGTTCACAGGTAAGACCCTTTTCTAATTCTTTAACCTTTAAAAGATATGACATGTAAAATCGACAATCCAACAATAGGTACTTGGGGAGAGATTACGCAAAAGACCTGTGCACTTACAAAGAAATTACATAATTAAGTAATATAAAATAAAGTGTTTTCTGTAATGCTGGAATAATTAAAATTGTTATTTTGTAAAAACTTTGGTACACAAGTAAGGCTTTCGTAAAAGTTGCACAGTTGTCACATAATCTCGGGTCGATCTCTTCTTCACTACGCAGTAATCAGTTACATTTGTTGAACGTACTGATTACCTAGAATTTTCAGGGGATCGACACATTTAATTATGTCTTATCAAAACAGATATTTGGTATTTACAACCATTTGACACTCCTTTTTGCGATAATTCATTACATTCGCTCTGCGCTTCTCAGCTTTGCTAAGATTAGCGCAATTAAAACCCAGATGGGCCTGGTTAGTTTTGCATAGTTTTGTTTGCTAAAGCCGTGCCAGGCGATAAAATTACTCGCCCGCAGGCGGATTTTGTGTGCGCAAGCGACGGATAAAGAGATTACTTGTCTGTACGATACATTTTGGACAGACATGAATGACATCATCATTTCCTGGCTACCTGTTTCAGAGAGGAACCAAAGACGCAGCAAGAGAAATGAATGCATTCAGCGACTCATAGCTTGACTGCTTGCGTCAGGTCAGCGAACCAGAGCTGACCAAAACCCTACTCCATCTCCAAGTGGTGGTCCTGGAAACAGGCTGCATCACTGCAGTCTGGCTGTGAGAGTAGGGATCGAAGTGGGAAGGTAAACCCGGTCCCAAAAAATGCTGTACTGAAGTCGGATGTGTCGGCCAAAAGGCGCAAATATCGCAGCTTCGCTGTAAACTGACACAACGCTTCTAACGTCCTTTTCAGGACGAACGAGGAAGAAGAAGTTTAAGAGACATTGTTTCAGAGGAAAGTAAGAGGTTACATCTGAAACACATTGTTGAAATATTGTGCGGACTTGTCACTTCCATATATGGGAGACATGACCTTTTCAATCACGCACAGAATGTTCCATGTCGAAATAATTTTGAATTATCCCACCTTAATATGCAGTTTTGAAATGATTGGACCCTGCTTAAATCGTAAGAAACAACTGCGGGGGAGGCAAAGAGCCATATAATCTGACATTTTAGCCAGATTAGAACACTGTGAGAATCGGTTTCCAAGACGACAAAGACTGCCAGAGTTAAGCATAGAATCAAGATTCATATATCGGAACGGACCATTGTTTGAGCAATTTTGAGAACTTCAGAGCCCAGAATAAACTCTACCATTTTAACAAGGAAAACCGGAATCTGAGGAATCTTAAACACGGAGTCAAAGTGGGAATTTATTGTTAAAGTAACGACACCCCAGAAACGTGTAAGAGGCATCTGCAAGTGCCTTAAACTATTTCTCTGAGCAAACAGTCTGTGAGCCAAGATTAGCGTAAGTTGTACATTTTATATTTTTCATCACTAACATGTGAACTAATATGGGAAAATTGCTAGTGGATGTCCAAGTCATTTGAGGCTGTCAACCTCAGCATATAGAATGATGATTTTATGAACCACCAATGCAAGGGCTGGTGACTGCTTTATTACTAGTTTCTTAAAGAGAACTAAAAAGCATAGATAGTCCCACGTTCCATATGGAGAAGGGAGTGAAAGATGAAAGAAATGATGTACATTCTAATTATAATACTTATAATTACAAACAAGTGTAAATGTTTATGTAAACATATTCACTTTAAAATATAATGAAAGTTTTCAAGCTTTTCAACCGGTGTAGTTGTAAATGAAAACATTTTCAATCTATATTGTGAACATTTTTCAACCGGTGTAGATGTAACTGAAAATATTTTCAATCTATATTGTGAACATTTTTCAATCAGTGGAGATGTAAATGTAAACATATTATATCTAAACTATTATCCTTTTCATGTAAATGTAAAGTAAATATAACGCTATTCAATTTAAATGTAAAGAAAGTTTTCGCTCTAGGGATTAAGCTCAATTCTCATCGAGGGTAAAGTCTGAGGTAGATGGAATAGTGGAATAGGAAAATGGGGACACATAAGTATATGTCGGGAAACTCAATACTCAGAGGGTATTCGTTCTCTTCTTTTACCATACTAGTTGGTGGTACCAGTTAAGAGTACTATTTCTGGAATAAGAAGTGTACAAGCGGCCTGAAATCGAAGCTAGATACAATCATCAGACGGGGTAAAGACGAAGGACCAACTTCGTAGACACACCCTGACGCTTCTGGGAACGTGCTGCTCCCTTCAACCTTGACCAGTGACGAGCGGGTTGAGCGATCCAAGAACCAAACCATCAGAAGGAGCAGAACCTTCACTGACAGCTAAGTAACACATAAAAGCTGCCAATTGACCTCCTTTACAAACTACCATTTCATCACAACAGTGATGATAATTTTTCTGATAAATAATTATTCATTTGTTTAAAACATTGTTAACACCTAAATGAATATTAAATCTGTTATTTGTAAATTTACAAATTTAACGTCTATTTAGTCATTTTGAATGTACTGCATGTTTGTCTCAGTTAATTTACTAAATACTTTCTAAACAGAGCTATACCATAATAAGAAGAATTCCACTGAGTCAATCATGGTGGGGGCTTGAACGAGCTTAAACTAATCATTGCATAAATCTTCATAAAAGCCGGCGGATCAGATATAAGTTAACAATTGCCCAGCCCAACGCAGAATTGTTCTTGACTTCTGAAATATCTTATGAAAACTCCCATGAGATAGAAGCATCATTATCCTTCTATCTACAGCTCTGCAAAGAGTAATCTTGCGCGAAGGTAGACACCTTTGAAGATCCATATTAGATACTCTTGAGTTTTGGCCACTGTTAGATCATTACAGCAAAGCAGGGGGGGGGGGGCAAGTCCGTGACAAAAGTGCCATTTTAAGCAAATACGATACATCTGTATTGCCTACGTACATCGTTTACCCTTCCTCTTTATCTTTCTGTCCGGACGACTATGACCGTTTTCGACATCGTTGGATTTTAAAAAATCGTCTCCATTTAAAATTTCGCTCAAACAAAAAACCGTTGCTGTCAGATTCAAGATGAACGATTTGAAGTATGTATTCTGATGAACTTGCTCGTTCATTGCATATTAAAAGCAATCGCAGTGTCATCTTGAAGAATTCAGGAAAAATACGTGCTATTTATAAAAACATCATACAAACCAGTCCACGCAGTACCCCAGCAAATGTGTCTACAGCCAGCTGACGATTCATAAATTATTTTCTTTACTGGCCCAAGCAGACTTTCATTAAAATTTCGCTGGTTCCTACTTTCCGGCGAAAATCCTTAAATCCCAACTTCATTGTTATCGGCGCTCACCCTAGAAATATGCCCTAATGTGGGGTGTACAGATGAGCAAATTGCGTGTGCCGGCCCGGGCAAAAATGGCTTGTCAGCTTAAATGATAAATTGCCAATTTTCTGTTTTTGCGATTGTGAAGAATAGTTTCTATAATCGCTCATGATCAGAGCCTCTCTCGAGAGCCAGGAAAGTGCGAGACTTTAAGAGATCTAACTGACTGCCATAACGCTATTGAGGACATTAAGAAGTAAGTTCATACTGCAGTTTTTTTCACTCCTGGTTTTTCTCTGCTTTCGTGCATAATTGTATTCATAAAGCAGACAGCACTTGGATTTTTATAATCTCTGAGCACTAGTTCTAGGATGTTTTTAAAAAAGAAGTGAAAGTAGATAAAATATATTGGAAGGTCACCTCACTATTATATAAAATCAGTCCGTTTCCTATTCCCTCCTGTTCCCAGCAGTTTAATTTAGATACTAAGAATATCCGCGTTTCACTAAAGAAGCTGCTCTACTAAACCTCCTTTCCTCGGGTTCCCTTGCCAAGATTGGCATAATGACGCCATGATGGATTCATACGGTGTCACGAGAAGTCTTTTATCAGGGAGACAAAAATTTAATTTCAAAATTGAAATTGGTTTCGATAGAAACCACAAAGGAAACTCAGATCTAATTGTTGCCATTAATAATCTTCGTTAGTTGTCGTCTATTGCCTTGTGAAATTTCTTTATGTTTGGGAGCCACGAAAAATCATGACTATGAAGTGGTGCCTTCGACTTTGATGCATGTATAGCTGTCATTCGATGAACAAACAACAGCATACAAAAACTAATAAGAAAGGTCAGCAATAAGAATCTGGGATTGAACAAGATATTAATATCACAAAAATAATGGTAACAAGCGAATTACCAGTCTGCAGATTTATCATTCACAGTAAACCATGTTGAGCTAGAAGGAAATTTCATTGACTTGCTGACAAGAACATGATTGTCATACTCGAAAGCACTGAAAAAGATATAAATGTCAAGGAAAAAGAATAGATTTAATTACATCAGGTTTCATCAAAGTAAAGGACAGCGTAACCTCATCCACTCAAGAAAGCGAGCAGTAACTTAACTGATTCACTCTTTTTTGTGTGAAGCAGAAAGCTAGTTAACTACATCAAGATGGTAGAGTTTTGGATATAGGCACCTTTTGTAAATACTAATCTGTTTATCTTAAGCCGTAAATAGAGTTTGTGTGTGTGTGTGTGTGTGTGTGTGTGTGTGTGTGTGTGTGTGTGTGTGTGTGTGTGTGTTTGTAAGGAAGTGTTGTCCGAAAACGTCACATCAGATTTTGGATTACGAAAAGATCGCCTCAAGACCTTTAGCAATTTTAATTGAAAATCAGCATGGAAACTTATTGGAGATTTCCAATGCAGTCCCGTCCCTACCACTTTTTTTCTTTCTAAAAACAGCCATTAACCTGAGAAGAAAAAATCACGAATAAATTAACCGCAGACCTTTCACAAAGTACAGGAGCTTTTGGAATATGACTTAGTGTACAAAAGAAAGCTTTTTGTCATCTTTTATTTTATTACTATATGCTGAAGTAACCAGCCTCGTATTATCTTGGACATCCACTAGCAATTTTCACATGTTAATTTTGCAAAATATACAATGATAAAATGTACAACTCACCTCAGCTATCTTTGGGCAATTTGGTTCAAATGCCCCTTACACGTAGTCTGGTGTATTACTTTACAATATAATCCCACTATGACTTCGCGTTCTGGTTCCTAGGATTCCAGGCTTTCCGTATTAATAAAGGTAGAGTTATCTTGCTGTCAAAGTCCATAAGATGCTCAAATACGTTGTCCGGTCCTTTAACTTAGAATACTGATTCTATTTCTTATTCTGGCTTGTCTGACTGTCGTCTTGACGAATTGAATTATCAGTGCCATCAGACTCAGATTGTGCTAGATTATAAGCAACATTCAGCCCACGCAACCATATCGCTACTATATGACAAGACTCCAATAAAAAATGTTGTATTTAAACATTTCTAATGCCAAACCGATAGCAATCAACATCATCACATTAGAAGAGCAATACAGAAAAATAACTTTTGTTGATTGGAGAGAAGAACCACAATTTAAGAAAGATGAACTCTTCAAAGAAAGTGAACTGTTTTGGATTGGTATACTCCAACATAAGGCATTTAAATGGATTGTCGCATGAGCCCTTACGTGTCTAATAACCCTAGTGAGTAACGCTGTAGGTGAGATTATATTCTCTCTTGTTATATTCCTACCTCCCAGGGAGTTTACGCTCAGCGTAAGACCATTTTTTAAAGCCTATAACAGAAGTATTTCTTCGCGTATTTTTTTTCGTACAGGCGATCCATAAATGATGATCGGGCTGCAGACTTCTGTTCTACCAGTCTACGAATGGCTGTGGACTGAAATAGGACTCCAGATTCGGCGAGATGGACAAGAACAGCTCGTAATAAGCCACTCTGATTAAAGGAACATCGAAATACCCTGTGTTATGAGCAGTTAACACGTAATAGGAACTCGTCGCATGCATTTGTTTCATGTTAACACATGTGATATGGAACTTCATGACATGGTCATAGAGAACCTTTACTTTATGAGTGAAAGTCCTAGAGAATATATTGGACAGACAAGAGCAATACAACGATTGAAAGCTGCGACAAAACGGGGTGGTGATAAGGGTAAATTTATGATGGTTACTGGCCACTATGAACGTTGTAGGTATTAAGTCCAAAGTCGTTGATAATCTGTAGCCATGTAAAGCACCACCCCTACAGACACCAGGGATATTATAAGCTGAAGTGTAAGGTGTCTTGTCTGGTTTGTTGTTGCTTGCTGTGAGTGTAGATGTGTTGTAGTTCACAGATCTACAAACGTGTGATATGACATGGAAAGTCATAAAAGGGTGAAACTGCTGTTGACGTTTCAATCATTTTATTTTGACGCCACAATGACAGATACGTTACATCCATTTACATGAGTCATAGACACGACAGTTCATGGTATTCAGCATAACAAAGTTCTTCGATGAATCTTCTATATATATATATATATATATATATATATATATATATATATATATATATATATATATATATATATATATATATATATAAGCTGATGTAGATAATCCCAGCTTACTACAGACTCAGCTTCATGTCATCAATGTACATAAGTATAACAATACTCCTCTCTGATGCTGGCAGATCAGATGTGCAAAATAAGTCTATTACTGGTCGCACGAGAATGACGTTTCAGGAGTACAGGTCAAATTGACCTTTACAGGCATTCCTAAATCTAACCTCGACGTAGGTGCAATCGCTGGCATAGCGAAGTTCATAGAGCATAGAACTGTTCTCTGGGCCTAGTGTGACCCGTATACATATCAATCTCAGGTATGAAGATACCTGGGGTGTAATCCCTAGTAGAAGAACCTCTCCTTTCTGTAACCAGCAACCGAGCAGAGAACGACAAATGTCAAGTATCTAAATAGATAACAGAGTTCAATAAAGGAGGGTATTACCTTGCTTCGGAATCAATAAAGGAGGGTATTACCTTGCTTCGGAATCAACACCACAAAAAAACATGAGTAAGACTCAAAACGCCATTCCAGGCAAAGATATAACGAAATCACGCCTTATATGGACAGGGAATAAAACATCAACTCTGGTTTCAATCATTCCAAGAAACAGTTGACCGATGCTACCATAGAAGGAGAATGACCTGACATCGATCGAAAAAATGGACCGGCGAGTCAGGACACAAGAGAAGGTAACCACCATTGAAAATGTAATCACAGTCAAACAAGGGTTATTTACCTTCGACCAAGAAAAAAATTACAGTGTACAATTCAGGCAAGTTAATTATACAAAGTCTTAGAAAAATTCTGTGCGTAACAGGTGGCCCCTATCGATCTTTGTTTCTCTCCGGCAGTATCGGTACATTTGTGGTACTGATTTTTATTATGTGCTGTCAATTATCGCAATTTTCTTTCTTTCTTTCTTCGTTCTTTTTCTGCAAAGTAGCAGATATGTGATTTTAACAAATCATTCGACACTCCTCTCTGTGATGTCACCTTTTTGCTACCCGGTCATCCAAGCTTGCGGTGAGCAACTGAGATAAGATATTCGCCGGTGTGTTTAGATTGAACCGCTGATAAGACGACTCGGTTGGTAACCCAGATGGGCAGACACGGAGTTTTGAGTACTCATACGACAGATAACGAGATTACTGTCTGTGTGACACATGTGGGCAGACAAGTGTGACATAATCGCTTCCGACATTATTACTTTCCAATAAAGAAATAAGTATTACAGGCTTACACATGTTGTCATGTGAGCTCCCCGATCTGTCTGTAAGCTTGTACACAAGGGCATCGGACATCATATTACCATTTATGGAAGACGTGATTTGTGCAAAAAATTTCCAGGTCGGAAATATTTTGAAAGTACCGCAGCCCACCTGTTTGAATATGATTGGAGCGTTTACTTTACTCCTTAACAAACGAAGGCGTGGGAAGATAGGAATATAGTCTGACCATTTCGCAGTTTTATTTCACTGTGAATTTCACGCTCGCCAAGACAACATCAGACCTCGCCAGAGTGAAGACTAGATTCATAATTCCTTTTGATAACCGGACCTTTTATTGGAGAACCAAATAATCACTAAAAATTACAGGAAATCTCTACTTTTAATAAGGAACACCGGGACTAGGAAACTGAAAGACACGGAGTCAGAGGGAATTGAAGTTAAAATTAACGACTCCCAGTACATGTGAAAGAATGCAGCTGCCAGTGCCTTTTTTAAGTCCTCTGAGCAAAAACGTATGTGAGCCAAGATTGGCGTAAGTAGTGCATTTTTCATTCCATGTTTCATTACTAACATGTGAACTAACACACACACACTCTCACACACACACACACTCACACACACACACACACACACACACACACACACACACACATACACAGCTATGTGACGACCAGACACACAAACGAGAAAAACTACGGTTAATTTAAGTTTCTTTTGTTGTTTATTATCATTAAACTTGACAACACCAAATATCTAAAGAAAGATCAAATAAAATCAGATTTACGTGAAAAAGCAGAATAAATGTGCCCTCCCTCTCTTGAGAAAAGAACCCAAAAAGTTAATAACCCAAAGGTCAAAGGTTAGCACTATGTTTCAGAATAGACAGTAACGACAAACAAAGTTCCTACTAAATGCTACTGTTAAGAGTCAGTTTGTTTTAAGTTAGGAATGTGACCTTTTGTATACTTCTTTTTATATTTGTGGTCTAAGGGAGTTAACCAGTTGTAATATTTTCTGGAATAAGTTAGATTTAGTTGTTATCTTCCCTTGACTTGTCAAGTTGACCATTTAAGGAGTTTTGTAGATCAGTTTCCAGGAAAAGTTCTGGACTGGTCCTATGTGAGCTCTACTCAGGGCTAGCGTATCCACGCAGGCGCTATGATTTTCGCGGGTCCGGAAGACTGCTTGGTTTTCGACAGTCTGGCTGGGCGGTTGAGCGAAGAAGGTGTCCCGCCATGTTTTTCTGGCTGTGTGAAAGGGGATCAGAGTTCTTTGTGTATTAAATATGTTTAAGATTCCCCTTGATTGTGATTCTGGCATAGTTCGGTAAAGCCTAGGAAATCGCCAGTGTTTCTTTTGTGTTTGATTCCTGGAGTGCAGAGCAGGTAACAATACTTTTGAAGCTATTCGTTGTAGCTAAGAACTTTGCATTTTGAGGTGACTTACTCAGGGTGCGGGAAGTAGTGATAGAGAAGATTAACATTATTTATATAAGGAAGCCCGCCATCTATACGGCCTATTTTTGCCAGAGATATACCTGACTAGTTTGGTCAGATGTGATGCAGAAGATTAACATTATTTATATAAGGAAGCCCGCCATGTATGCGGCCTGTTTTGCCAGAGATATACTTGGCTAGTTTGGTCAGAGGTGATAAAGAAGTCATAGAGATATTATTTACACTGCACTACTTGCAGATCGTTGAAGAGAAGTCACAGAGATATTATTTACCCTACACTACTTGGTAGTAAATCAATGTTACTTACATGAAGTGCAATCTTGTGCTATTGACAGTGTGTCTTGAATTTGATGATGTCCTTGTTACTGTGGTAATAAACTGTGAATAACTGTACCACAGACGTTACAACCTTTCCTGACTTATATACGTGGATTGGTGTGTGTGTGTTATCATGGCTGTACTCTCGAACTTCACATCCTTCCATTGAAATTTATACGCCCACACACCATGTCGGCCACCTGGTAAGCCCGACCTGCCGGTTATTTACATCAGCGCACATATTACAGCACAACAACTGTACTTCTACAGCTAACCATATCATCCTCCAAGATAATAACCAAACTTCTACCTTGGTGGAAATATTAACAGCTACCCAGTAAAGTAAGCAATTTTTAAGCAAAATCCAGGTTGGTACAATTCGTGTAACAAAGAAAAATATTCACTCTTTCTGTCATACAGTGGCCAATCAATCACGCTTACCTACTCTTGGTGATATCCCTTGGAATTACAATGGTTCCTGGATATACAAAATGTCAGGTGTATTTCCCAAAATGGCCCCAGTCCATCCTCTAACAAATATGATTAATGAGGTGGACGCCGAATTTAGTGGTTTATTCCTGGATGAACAAATGTCACCTCGAATAGTTAGTGTAGAAACCGAGATCTTGGGGTTCACAGTAAACAGAGGAAAATACTTCCAGTATTGGGAAACATCTGGTTGCTAAAACTGTTACAATTGATAAATGATGGTAATCCTATCGGCTGGCTCTATGGTGAGTGCTGATTCTGAAACAGCGTAAATTCTGGATGATACACTTGAATACGACTGTCAGTCGTCAGATAATATTATTTTTCTGCACTGGTCCTATGTGAGCTCTACTCAGGGCTGATATTACTACTATTGGGCTGATAAAATTGAAAAAAAAATATTGCTGGGTAAGTCCAGTTAACTTTACAAGTTAAAATGTTTCTCGTTAATCGTTGGCTCACAAATGAAATTTGTGACGCACAAGCCAAGAAAAATACAACATTAACCCATCAGTAAATGAAGAAAAGATCGCTGAAAACCCCTGATCATGACTGCGAGGAATAAAGAAACATTATGGAAAAATGCTACTATTCTATATAGCTACATATATGCACACGGACGGAGAAAAGACGATCTCTTATCCACTCCATCAGTCCTGATTAAATTTAAAATGCACACGGTGACTTTCTTTTACATCCATACGGTCAGCTTTTTGCCAGCGCTGTGTTTTCTAGGTCGGATGAAGGTATGCAACCCTCCCCGCCCCTTACGCGTGCGTTAACGATCAGCGTACAATGTCAATTATTATTTAATTATCCATACGCGCACTTACATAAATATCGCCTGTCGTTAATAGCTATTAAATTATCGGCGTCTGTTTGTCATGGTATAGTATTAAATAATAGTCAGTTACTATAAATACACAAAATGAAATATAACGTGAATTCTATTCTGCCACTATCAATCGCGCCTATATATATCAGTCAACTAACACCATCTCTTCTTGTGTGAGAAAGCGGGTGGTGAAAATTAACATTATAATTGAACATCTGGTATAAAATAGCTACGCGTTATTTTATTTCACTGGTTTTAACAGCTAGAACTCTAAGTGAATTATAATGGTAAAAGCTTTAACACGTAAGCACTAATTTCTATTACCAGAAGATCAGAATGAAATGATCCCCACGAATGCTATTAACACATTTAGTGAAAAGGGTTCTAGTCACGCGTGCTTAGACTATCAAAAAATTCTGAGTGACAACTGATAGCTGGTTTAAGAAAGCACAGTTTATATATAATCATGGTTCTCTGATCTATAGTTGATGTAACTTTTCACACTATTGTGCATAGCAGAGAATCAGAAACATGAGTTCCCCAGATACAAGTTTTACGGTCGCTCTGTCTCAGGCGTTAGACCGCCATCAAAGACTTAAATCCGTGTAACGGGGTTCTCGAAGATTTTGCCCGTATCTGAAGATCAAAGAGCTCGGGGTTTCCCACTGTGTACGAACATCAAAGGGTACTCAGGGAAAGGTTTTTGCCCGTGAGTCTTCTTCAAAAGGTCCGGTGTTATTCACGTGCATAATCAGGTATCCGATGATTGACAGATCAGTTCGCGTGATAAACTTAGGTAAACAAACCTGAATCGCTACGTGTTATGACTGGCAGGTCACGAAAGTTTGAAACCTTGTGTTAGCTCGTGTTAAACACAGAAAAAGAGGTAGGACTAAAAGTGAGTAAACACAGACTGTAAATGCATGGTTTTGCTAGCAAATCATAGAACGCTAACGGGATTACAAAGGCTGTCAGATTACTGTAGGCTATATTTCCATTATACGTCACACTGGGCACATTGAATCCCTTGAAAATGAATTTCAGCGGTACTTCCCTGAGCTTACAGAAGAAGAAGCTGCACTGGTACGAAACCCATTCTCTGCTTCCCCGATGAAGTACAGGATGAATTGTTGGATCTGCGGAACGATTCCTCGGCACGTAATTTGTTTTATGAAAATTTGCTGACTCAGTTCTGGTGTGCTATGTATCAGTCATATCCAAATGTCACCATGCTTGTCTTTCGAGTTTTACTTCCATTTGCCTTTACATATCTCTGCGAGAGTAGATTTTCAACGCTTCTTCATATCAAAGCAAAGGCAAGAAACAGACTGAATGTTGAGGATGACGTGAGGTTGGCTTTAACAAACAGTCAGCAGTGAATTTTGAAGCTGGTTGTCCAGATGCAAGTACAACCATCGCATTAAATATTAGGTTAATTAAAAATTAGGTTAGAATTATATTCTGAAAAATCTATTTTTAATGTGTTTTCTTTACCCTATTAAAATGCCTTTTTATGCAAATGTGGCGAGGGGTCGCAGGTTACTTGGCTATTATAAAAGGGGGTCGCGACTCGAAAAAAGGTTGGGAAACACTGATCTAGCAGGTCACTAGAGGCCTGCGACAGAGTTTTGTTAAAAGTAATTCTGCCAATAATGTTGCTGTATTTGTCTTTCTGCACAGAAGTTGTAAGCAGAAGTTAAGTGTTAAGAGTAAAATGATTGTCCCGAGTAAGGTCTAGGGTTATTTCACTTTGTTGTAATAGTACTGTGGCTCGGTGAATAAATATTCTTGTTGTAACGTCAAACAAAATCTATACCTAAACACCAAGAAGACCAAAGTATTGACAACAGACAAAGTAAAGACCAAACCAGAAATTGAAATTGATAACGAAGAACTGGAAAGTGTCAATGAATTCGAATACTTAGGATCAATCATTAACAGCTCTGGCGACTGTGCAGTAGAAATTAAAAGAAGACTTGCAATTGCTTCACATAAACTAATACAGATGAAAAACCTATGGCAAGGCACAAGCAAAGAAACAAAGTTACAACTGATCAGAGCATGTATATTCCCAGTAGCAACATACGGCTGCGAGACTTGGACACTCAATAAAACAGTTGCAAAAAAGATTACATCATTCGAAATGAAATGCTACAGAAGGATGTTGAGAATACCCTGGACAGAAAAAAAGACCAACAGAGAAGTACTGCACTCACTAAACGTACAGGAACATTGGCTCCTAAATACCAACGCAATAAGGAAGCTGAAATTTATCGGTCATATAAAAAGACATAATAGTCTGGAAAAAACAGTGATGGAAGGCATGGTCCCTGGAAAAAGGGGAAGGGGTCGACCTAGACGACGGTGGACCCAGGACATCACAGAGAGTCTGAACTTGTCTTTGGCTGATGCAAGTCGACTTGCCCAGAATCGTGATGCGTTCAGAGCAGCTGTAATGGAGACAACGTTCTGGAAAGGATACGTCACATGATGATGAGAACGTCAAACATGTCAATTGTACTTGGTTTGACTTGTTAGTTGTAACTGGCTTTTTCATTTCTCTAAAATCGTTTATGTTTGAATCTGTGTATTTGTATTCATAAACTGCAAAACTGTCAACTGTAATAATAATAATAAATCACGAACTTGAAACCGTCATAGCTTTTTCGAAGACTCCGTATTCAAAACGACTTTCAACTTTATTTGCACATAAGACTTTATTAACCACATTTTTTGCTCCACAACATTTCACAACAGTTATCCATTGGTAAAATCGATTTCCTTTATATATAGTATCCGTACAATTTCTACTCATATATATTCTTATAATATCCATAATATTATAGGCATGTGCTCTCCCGCGCATTTATCTCGTTGTCCGCTACATATGTCTTTTTTTTATCATTGGAATTTTCCACCAAAAATATTTATATACATGTTTTACTAACCTTGTAACATCTTGTACATCTCGATATAGTGTATTTTAGTACCAATTCCGGGCCATCTTGGACATTCAACACTACGGATTTAATTTATACTGAAGAAGTGGCTCTACCACATTGAAGTATTAATATAGACTTGAGTTATGAGTCGAATCCAGATTCAGTGAACCACTTTTAAAAGTAGATTATATTACACCTATAATAAGTGGACTAGCCACATATGCGGACACGTCTATAAGCTTCCAAGCGTAGACACAGACTCTACTCTACGTCATCTCTCGATACGTTACTTTGTCATAGATAACGACTCAAATTTTTACATTTTAGTGAGGTTGATGCGCAGCAATTCCGCTAAATATAACTTTATCAAGATTGCTTCGTCCCATGATGTTCTCTCAACATTGAGCCAGTCAACATTTCCCGCTTTTCTCTCTACTTAGCAAGGACCCACCACTGCAGCTGAACCCTTGTAGGAAACTTGCACCAAAGTATCCATGTGCTTGTGTAACCGTGGTTACTATAGTCATTTTGTTTTACATGATAATTTTGCCGCGCCCCTTGCTCAGCCTGATATAAATAGCACCTTACGAAATGCATGAGAAAATAGTAGTCCTACTCTTTCGTTGTCTCCTCAGAGACCCACAGTAACTTCACACGGGGCTGTTCTGTCAACATTCATAGACATTATTGTCAGATGTATTATCTGTCTTGTAGCCATGTTTTAGCTGTTTTCATTATCATCATCTTCATTATCCTTCGGCTTCCCGTGCCATCCGTTCAATGGTCGATGCCTTCCTTATTCATTTGATGTATGTCTCTACTTCAGCCTCTATATACCTCTCCTACCCTGGAGGTTCCACAACAAGGGCTGTCTCGTAATGACTTTTGAATTATTTATTTATTTTTTGTTTCGTTTAAAGTTTCTACAGGATTGGGAAGCCGGCACGTTGCCTAACCCTCTTTAGTTGCTTCATACAGCGTTTCGCCCGTGTGTTACCGGTGCCTGCTATGGAAGCACAGAAAAGTAACGCTACCTTGCCACGCATTTATCATAACCAGACAATGCAGGTTGCGAGAAACGCAAGAACAGAAACATTTGTTTAATTGGGGAACATTTTGAAAACAGTCTGCTTTAAGGTCTCGTGTATAATATTTAGACGTATTCTTCGACAGTCGCTTTTTCTTTCATAATGTTGAAGACTTCGAATATGCATTCCGGTTTGTCTAGCCGGGTGCTTGGAGAGAAGACTGACAGTTTTAGCCATGCAAACACCGGTGTGGCATACACCACTCTCAAGTACTTCAAGCTTTGTTTGCAAATCTGATCGCGCTAGTCCAAAATACACCGATAATACGGCTCGTTGTGCCGGATTAATTTCAATGAAAGACAGGAAGGGATTACAGAAAAGAAAGTGCATGAAAGGAAAGCAGGAAAACAAGCAGATATAGTGGCGTTCACGAAACAGCTAGCAAGTGAGTGTAAAAGTGCGTAAGCGAGTGAGTAAACGTATTTTTCGTAGTTCCTAAGTTCAGTCGGTTGTTTTAAAGATGTACAATATTTCAATCATACTACAAACAATAATGTGAACGAACGCACGCACGCACCACTAGAAGATCATGAAATATCACCTGTCAGTATCATGTTTCTTTGTTTCGGCTTGAACTCAGACAAACAATCAAAAATCGATTGGCTGGAATGTAGGATTACATGTAGGTATGATTAGATATCAGTAGAGTTATATGAACTAGGTTAAGAATAATTTTATTAGAGCAACAGGGAGTAGGTCTGCTAAATGGGAGGTACATGAAAATAGGTATGTGAAGAGGGTTGAGAGCATAAAATAAATGAGAAACATTCCCTTGCCTAAAGACAACACTTTTTAATTTGAGATGCTACTCTATGTCTTCATTGCCACGTTGTTAAGTATTTACTTTATAAAGTGCACAGTTCAAGTTACACAACAGTGATATGTTCCGACACAAACATCTCAGAACACATCTGTGATCCCTGTATATATTAGCACGTTATTTTATATTATATTACCTTCCCTAGTAACTATTTTCTTTCTCCTAATCCGTTTTCGAGGAAAAGATAATGACGTATTCTCCTAATTCATGCCAAGATTTCGTTCCCAGTGTTGTGGAGCCAGTCCGGCTCATTCGAAGTTCGATGTTTTATTTATTTTTGTTTTAAAAACTTAGTGGTGGAGTAAATACTCTCTTCAACTCTTAATTAAGTTATAATTGGAAAATACAATGTGTATTATTTAGATTTACTTAATGACAAAGTGCCCCTTTTAATTTATACCATATTTTAAAATTGGTAAATTGAATTTACCACATATATAGTGTCTGCGCTTTTTCTTGACTTATTAATTTTCTCACACTTTATGTGACTATATATGATATGTACGTTTACAAAATAAATATAAACAATTCAGCGGTCCTTTGCACTTCTGCGTTGCTGTATCACGTGTTCTTTCCGACTTTCTCTGGTTCCCTTTTTAATGTGGGGTACCATCCAATGGCCATGGCAGTTATTTCCCTAACAACTACTAGAACTGTATAAATAATAATGAATACTTTGAACTAAACAAGTGGACTCAGAAATGTACCGTATTTAAAGAATTTAAAATAATAAAATTAAATTTTAAGCAGTACATATAGAAGGTAAGGAGCCGCGGTAGCGCAGTGGTTAGCGCACTGGCTTCCTAGCTCGGTGGTTCATGGTTCAATCCCCAGTTGAGGTGGGATGTTTTAGACCACAAACGGCTCCGGGGTCGACCCAGCCTTATGAATTTGGGTACCAGAGCAAACATGGGAAGGTTGAGGCGGCCGGCGTTATGACCCCTAGTGTGCCGATGGTCAAGAAAATATGGACCTAACACCATATTCCCAATATGCCTCAATAGGCGTGTAACGGGATCCTTTTCCTTTTACATATAGAAGGTGCCAATTTAAGTGCGACCAGAAAAATACGGGCAGAAAGTGTGAGATGTCAGCTTTTTCTTCACTCTTATTTCCTTAGGTTATTCTGCGAACAATTCATACACGCAGACACACTATGAGTAAAACAATCTATGAAATTAGGTATCTCAGCGAATAAAGAATATATTATTTTAAAATGAAAAATGCACCTCAAAGCCCGTGGACTGTAAGATTTTTAAAGTTAACTGGGTTAGGGAAAACGAGTGAATAGGCTAACAAACATGCCAGTCAGTAGTGCCCTGTCATTCATGTAATCTTCTCTGCAGTGCTTAACTGTAACAATGGATTATTTCAAAAAAAGTAAGGCCAGTTGATCAACTGCATACTATCTTAAATTTATCGTTTGGTTCAGTCATTATGTTTTACATATCAGTCACTATATTACTGTCTAATTCAGTCACCTTCTGTACTCTTTCTTTATCTTACAGTTGCTGAGTGTGAAAGCACACTTTCACACTGTCTCAGGATACTGGGGTGTTCATTAAGTTATCACAGTGATGTTCACCACCACAGTCACGTTAGGTTTAAAAAAATGCCATTCAAGCCTAGGCACGACTTTTATGGAGTATGGAAAGTAAACAGTGTGTATTTGTGCGTGTGCCTTTCAGAAAGCCCACTTGATCCACTGGGAACCCATGGGCACGGCGAGGAACAATTTGGACAGTAACAAAGTGTATGTGCAGAGGAAGAGTATATGTGGTTGTGTATGATCCTGCGTTTCGTTGGTAGATGGGGAATTTTAATGATTGAAAAATACATAGATATATTTAAGTTTTGTATTTTTTCACATTGTTAAGAAAAGTTATTCAAAATATTATTGAATTAAATTATATTTGTATGCTTGTGTGTGTTTGCCTGTGTGTGCGTGTATGCCTATGTATGTTTGTGTAAATGTATGGTTACATATTGATGTTACACATAATAATGACAAAAGTTTTACATCGTGAAAGCTGGAGTATTTGAAATAGAACGTGTACTCACTGATCTGTAAAAAAAAAAAAAAGGCAAGAACAATGCAAAGAAACAAAAACATACACACAAAGAATGATCACATTTACATTGATAATATGCAGAGAATAATGCACGGACTTTCCCCGTGTAGTTTCCGGGTTCTTGGAAGAAGCAAAGAAAGAATAGGGTTACTGCAACCTGTAGGCATGTCGTACAAGGCGACTAATATGAGGTTGTGCATGTGGCATACGGAGAATGTAAACAAACAAACAAAAGGTACTAAAACCATGTACCCCTTCCTAACGTCATCCAGCGATGTCTGATGGGTTGGTAATTTCTAGAAGCATACGAATTTGTTCACCACACCAACCTAAAATTCTGTAGGAAGGTTGTTTGTCAAAGCACCTGTACAACTCTATCTAGCACCAACATTTAACACCATACATTGACACTTCGTTGATGATAACATACATTCTAAGAGCATTTTTTTCTTCCAACTGTTGCAAATAATCAAGCACTCAAGACTTTATATAAAGGTAATATGAAAGTAAGAGCGCACTTTTCGCCTCTTCAAGAAATGTATGCAGTGAGAAATGCAGTCAGCGACCCATAGCTAGACTGCTTGCGTCAGGGTCAGCGAACCAGAGCTGACCAAGACCCTACTCCACCTCCAAGTGGTGGTCCTGGAAACAGGCTACATCACTGCAGTCCGGCTGAGTGAACAGGGATCGAAGAGTAAAGGCTAACCCGGTCCCAAAAATGCCGTGCTGAAGTCGGATGTGTCGGCCGAAAGGCGCAAATATCGCAACTTAGCTGTAAACGGACACAACACAGCCAACGTCCTTTTCAGGACGAACGAAGAAGAAGACGAAGAAACGTAATTAAATTGATAGTTTGTTTTTGTAAAGAAGAGCGAAATCGCGTGTTTGAGTGATGTACTGATGCCTACAATCAGATCGGGCCTTAAAGCATTCGGCGCCTCGAAAGTTAAATTATACAGGAAAATTAAGTAAGATTAGTGAATAAAATTGTCGATCAATTTTAGATAACAATTATTTATTAAATAAACAAAACCATACACGATAACAACAGATTATGTTTTTGTTTTGTTTTTGTTTTTAACGACTTTCTTCATTGCACACGGACAACTCCATCAGTGCTCCAATCTCCTCCCTTAGACCACATAAGAAAGATCTCATTACATTGCTCGAACTCCGTAGCACCAGCGAGGATCCCAATGTGTTTATATAGGAATCCCTCAATCACACTTTCTATAAATATTTTTTGTGGTGGGTAGATTTCCAATTTTAAAATTTTGCCGGGGCAGGGGCCTTATGGCCTACTCTTTACGATTTCCAACTGCCGTGGGAGTTTTAAGGTACACAACTTGCACACGGGACCTACTATTTTTTCACCCTTTATACGAGAAGGCTAGGCATCCGATCTCACTACCCAGGAGACCAGGGTTGAGTTTGACACCATTAGAATCACTGGTTCTGAAAAATATTTCCATAAATTTTATTCCCTCAACTAGGAATCGAACCCGGTACCTTTAAAATTCGAAGCGGACGCCATACATTTTAGCCACTCCAACCGCTGAACTGACAACAGAGAATGTTTCTTGTGATTCCTTATTAAAGATTTACATTGCCTGAGCAAATGAGCTATTTTCTGAAGAAATAAAAATAATAATAGTAGTAATAATAAAATTGGATTTACTTCACAAAAGCAGAGGAAGAGCTCTTTTATAATCAAGTAAAAAAATAAGACGATAACCTATACAATTTTCGTATTCAATCGACGAGCCGTGCAATATATATATATATATATAAAGAAATGTTTAATTTTCATATCTAAAATTACAAATATTAGGTGTGCCAATTATAACCCATTATAAGTTGAGTAGAATATTTCCCTTATCAATAAAATTTCAAATATTAATTTTTTTTTTTTTTTTGGGTGTGGCTTGAGTTTAATTGTATTGACATCCATAATTTTAATTTTAATTATAATATTGATAAAGTTATCGGCTTGTTACCTGTAACCAGGGCACTGATACTACTATGGAGATTAATGTCAATGTGTTGCGACATGTGGGGGGCGATGAGAGTGTGTATCTGGAACAGACACTCACCACAGGTACACACATCAGAAGCAGTCATTGAATCGTGTAAACGCCTGGTGACATTTAATGACGATTTATTAAGTCACAGCACGATCACGTTCACATCAATGTACAGTTTGAATTACAACACGAACACGTAGGCATTAATATAAAGTTCACAGTGAAAATTACACGCTATCCCCAGCGCTCAACAGACTGCACTCCTGGCAGTTAATAATATCTTGGTCTATAATAGCTTCATAACAGCTTCACAAATCTATACACTGCAGTTAATACATAATATGGCCTGTCCTACTCCTGGACTTATAATAGCTTCATAACAGCTTCACAAATCTCCACACTGCAGTTAATACATAATATGGCCTGTCCTACTCCTGGACTTATAATAGCTTCATAACAGCTTCACAAATCTCCACACTGCAGTTAATACATAATATGGCCTGTCCTACTCCTGGACTTATAATAGCTTCATAACAGCTTCACAAATCTCCACACTGCAGTTAATACATAATATGGCCTGTCCTACTCCTGGACTTATAATAGCTTCATAACAGCTTCACAAATCTCCACACTGCAGTTAATACATAATATGGCCTGTCCTACTCCTGGACTTATAATAGCTTCATAACAGCTTCACAAATCTCCACACTGCAGTTAATACATAATATGGCCTGTCCTACTCCTGGACTTATAATAGCTTCATAACAGCTTCACAAATCTCCACACTGCAGTTAATACATAATATGGCCTGTCCTACTCCTGGACTTATAATAGCTTCATAACAGCTTCACAAATCTCCACACTGCAGTTAATACATAATATGGCCTGTCCTACTCCTGGACTTATAATAGCTTCATAACAGCTTCACAAATCTCCACACTGCAGTTAATACATAATATGGCCTGTCCTACTCCTGGACTTATAATAGCTTCATAACAGCTTCACAAATCTCCACACTGCAGTTAATACATAATATGGCCTGTCCTACTCCTGGACTTATAATAGCTTCATAACAGCTTCACAAATCTCCACACCGCAGTTAATACATAATAGGGCCTGTCCTACTCCTGGACTTATAATAGCTTCATAACAGCTTCACAAATCTCCACACTGCAGTTAATACATAATATGGCCTGTCCTACTCCTGGACTTATAATAGCTTCATAACAGCTTCACAAATCTCCACACTGCAGTTAATACATAATATGGCCTGTCCTACTCCTGGACTTATAATAGCTTCATAACAGCTTCACAAATCTCCACACTGCAGTTAATACATAATATGGCCTGTCCTACTCCTGGACTTATAATAGCTTCATAACAGCTTCACAAATCTCCACACTGCAGTTAATACATAATATGGCCTGTCCTACTCCTGGACTTATAATAGCTTCATAACAGCTTCACAAATCTCCACACTGCAGTTAATACATAATATGGCCTGTCTTACTCCTGGACTTATAATAGCTTCATAACAGCTTCACAAATACATAATATGGCCTCATAAATACATAATATGGCCTATCCAAACAGCAAAAACATTAAATCGACATTATTCAAAGCACTACGTAGGCATACATCATCGAAAAACACACACAGGGGCCGACTACCTCGGTCGATGCCCACACCTCTCCGCGACCACGGGAATACACATCTCCCGCCTAAAAAACCCAAACACGAGACACGGCTGTTTAGAACACCGCTCTCAATAATATATGCAGCCTAGCTGCGAGCTATTCACATGGTTCAAAACAGTACAGAATAAACACATCTCAACTTTTGAGATAAAAGCGTTCACACGCTTTCCTGTACTCTGTCACTCAAAAATAGAAGGATATGTTTCTATTATAAAGTTAAACAAACCTCAGCTTAATCAGGTATACAAGTATTGTAACTCATAATCTACTTTCCCCAAAAACATATTCCGAATTACTGCCCTTTCAAAGGATCAACTTGTTACAAATATCCATATCGCATAAGCGACGGAGATCGTGCTCTGTCGCCGATGCCTTAGGCTAATGTAATGAAGAAACGTGAATGTAGAACTCCATTCGGTAGGTGAGAGAAGAGGAGAGAGAGAGAAAAAAAAGAAGAGCTGGTAAGATAAAAACGAGAAAGAAAGCGTTAGGGGTTGAGGAAAAGAAATTAGAAGCTGATAAACAAAGGTTTCAGATGGAGGCTGAAGAAAAAAGACTTCAAATGGCCGCTGAAGAAAAAAGATTTCAGATGGACGCTACTGAAAATGAAAACAGGAGACTACACGAGTAATAATGGATGTCTTTAGAACTTGAAAAAATCAAGTTACTGAACGAAAGTAATTCTCACATTGCTCATGTTAATCAGGCTTCCTCTAACAAAGACAATCCGAAGTATTTCAATATCAAATTGCCTCAATTTAAACCACCTGCCGATGATATACTTTTTTATTTAAATAGATTTCAAAACAGTATGCGAAGCGCATAAGATCGACAAATCACAATATTGCAACTACCTACAGGTGAAGCAATGACAACAGTTAATATGTTGAAAGAAACTGACAAAAATAATTATGATGCTGTAAAGCTGCTTTGCTTAGGAAATTTCAACTTGACGAGGATGGATATCGTCTCCGTTTCAAATCATTATTACCGGAAACCGGAAAAGATTTCGGTGATTTGATATCAAATATACGTCTCACCTTTGATAGGTGGATTGAACTATCTAAAATTGAACGTTCTTATGACGCTATTGTCGATCTAATACTACGTGATAAAGTCATGTCTTCGGTCAATGCGTCATTCCTTTCATTTCTTCTTGAACGGAAACCAGCAAATTTAAATGACATGGAGCAAAACTGTAGACAATTTTGTACAGCACATCCCAACATGGTAGTTAGCAATTCTCAGATCAGAGAAGGATTACCTGTTGCCTCCGCCATACAACACAGAAATCATTTCCGCAATCGCTCTCTCAGTCACCATAGGAACTTTAGAAAGGGAGACTATAAGAATTTTAATTCTTTCAAAGGGAAACCATTTCGTGGTGGTTCTCCAGCACAACAAAACTGGAGACAATCTAATATGTCATAAGATTTCTTACCTACTTACTTAGTCGTTCCCCTTCTACCGTGAGGTGTAGAGGTATGGAAGAGAGAGCGCCAGGCTATCATATCGGCTGTCTTCCTCCTGGCCTGGTTCCATTCTAGTCCTCGGTCCTTCAAAGATTGTCTAATGTTGTCCTCCCAGCGGACTCTGGATCGTCCTCGGGGTCTGGATCCTTGGCTCTTTGTTTCCCATGCTTGTCGTGGTATCCGAACTTCTCCCATTCTGCAGACATGGCCAAACCATCTTAATTGGGACTGTTCTACTTGGGTCTGCAGGGGGTAGGATTTAAGGCATTGACGTATCGTCTGGTTGCGTACCATGTCTCTTCTTGTTACTTCAACCACCTTCCTCAGATACCTCATTTCTGAGGTTTGGATCTGGCTTTTATGGGTTGTAGTCATTGCCCATGACTCGCATCCATATGTCAAGATTGGGACATAGGTGGAGCGGTATACAGCCATCTTCGTTTTCTTACCAACCTCTCTCTTGCTGAGGAATCTTTGATTTATGGCCTGAAAATGTCTCTCAGCTGCTGCTTTTCGAGTGGCCAACTCTTCTTTGATGCCTCCCTTTCGGTCTATAATAGCTCCGAGGTATTTAAAGTGGTCGACATGCTCCAGGACCTGTTCTCCCAGCTTAATCTGATGTCTTCTTTCTTCTCGTGATATCACCATGGATTTTGTTTTAGAGCTGCTTATGACCATCCCTCTCTTCTCCAGCTCTTCCTTCCAGACTTGCAGGTTGGATTGGAGATGTGCCTCTGATTTAGCAATCAGGGCAACATCATCAGCAAATGCCAGCTCCGAAATATAGACCTGCCTCATCTTCCAGTACCCTACTGAGTACTTTCTTGTTCTCTCCTTACATGCCTTGATGACATCGTCCATAAGGAGTATGAAAAGGTAAGGTGATAGGATATCACCTTGTCTTACACCAGTGGTGGTCCTGAACTCTTCTGACTTATGGTTTGCTGTCCTCACATAATTTCTGCAAGACTTGTAGAAGCTCTGTATAGCATGAATCAGAGGTGCTGGAATGTTCTTCCTTGCCAAACAGTCCCAAAGTTTGCTCCAGGGGACCCTGTCAAACGCCTTTTCCAGATCTATGAAACAAAGATGGATCTCACTCTTATACTCAAGGGCCTTTTCACTCAGCTGTCTGAGTGTGAAGATTAGGTCTTGAGTACTTCGGTTTGCTCGGAATCCGCACTGGACCTCATCCAATTGTGGCTCAGCTAGGCGTCGGAGTCTCTGCTCTAGGATTCTAGAATCGATTTTACCAGGGACACTGAGAAGGGATATGCCTCTATGGTGTCCACACTGTCGATTGCCACCCTTTTTGAAAATTGGTGTTATGATGGCAATCTCCCAATCCTTTGGTGTGGTCTTGTTGCACCATGCTGCCTGTAGGACCCTTAAGAGTAATAGGTCGCCTGATGCTCCCTTGTACTTAACCATTTCTGGTGTTATACCATCATGCCCTGCTGCTTTGCCCATCTTGATTTTCTCCAGTGCTGCCATCAGTTCTTCCATCTTTATGTCATCTTTATCACCATTTGTTTCATCTTCTGTGCTAGTGGTTATCGTTTCTGATGCTTGACTTTGCTCACCATCAAGGAGTTCTGAGAAATATTCTTTCCATCTTTCCATTACTTCCTTCGGGGCAGTAAGCAATTTGCCTTGCTTGACCTTTATAAATTTAAGAGGGCATTGTTTTTCCTTCCTCATGTTCTTTAGGGTCTTATAGAACAATTTCTGGTTTTCTTGTGCATCTTTTTCTAGCTTTTCTCCAAATTCTTCCCAGGACTTCTGTTTTGCTGCTAGCACTTTGTTCTTTGCTTCTGTTCAGAGTGTCACATATTCTCTATATTTTTCCATTTGTCCTGTTGTGTTTTTAGCTCCTAAGTATTGTTTCCATGCCATTTTCTTCTCTCTTGTTTTCTCTTTGACTTCCTCTGACCACCAAGGTGTCCTCTTTTTCTAGTTCCCAAGTCGGACTTCACAGCATGCTTCTGCAGCAGCTGTCTTTATGATATCCTTGAATTTAATCCAGAGGGTTTCCAAGTCATCAGGTCGTTCTTCTGTGTTGCTCACTGCTGCAGCAATAAGCCCCTGATATCTGGTCTTAATTTCTGGCTCTCTCAGCTTGTAGGTCCTAATGCTCATTTCTCCAGCTCGTTTACTTGGTTTCTTGCGTGATGTTGGGCAGTTCCTATGCTGAGCTACTCTTTCAGTTGTTCGTTTGATTGTTAGCAGGTAGTGGCCACTTCCAATCTCTGGCCCCCTCCAGACTCTTGCATCTCGGACATATTTGAATGAGCTTCTCCGAACAATGGCATAGTCGATCACTGACTTCTCATTCTTGGTTGGTTCACATCTAGTGTATGCATGAATGCGCTTATGGGGGAACTTTGTGTTTGCAATGATCAGATTCTGCTCACTGCAGAATCTAAGGAGTCGCTTTCCATTGTCATTGAGAGTATGTTCTCCATATCTTCCGATAACTCTACCCCATCTAGCATGGTCATTTCCAACTCTGGCATTAAAATCTCCGAGCATGATAACTTCATCTACGCAGTCATCCACTGTCCTTTGAAGCAGCTCGAAGAATTCTTCCTTGACCTCTGCTCTCTCATCCTCATTTGGCCCATACACTATGACCAGGTTGACTATGGTTTCTCCTTCGTTTAGTTTTACAACTGTAATGCGCTCCGAGACAAAGTTCCATCCCTTGATACTATCTTTTTGATTTTGGGCCACAATGCAACCCACGCCCCCTTTAGCTCTTTCAGATATGGGTACACCACTGTAGAGCAGCGTGTTGCCATCGAGATCCATGACTCCTTGTCCTTTTTTCTTTGTTTCCGTTATAGCCAGGATTTCTAGTTTTGCTTTCCTCATCTCTTCCACCAGCTCCCTTTCCTTCCCATTTATACTTCTTATGTTCCAAGTTCCATAAGTCGTAGTCCGTAGTCCGTTCCAGTTCGTCGCCTTTAGAATCAGTTTAGTTTTCTCTCTTGTATTGCTTGTAATCGTGATTTAAAGCAAACAGGTTATTGGCCTGTTGTGCATTTGCATGGTGGAGGGGTTGCCTCCTTACGGCCACCATGCAGGCCGCCCTCCTCCTATTTCATCCGGGCTTGGGATCGGCATAAGCGGAGTTCATAAGATTTCAATAGAAATAATTTTGGCAATTATCGAGGAAATAATGACAACAGTGATTGGCAATCACGATTAAATTTTTCTCATAACCAACATTATTCTCCTACCAGACATTTTGGTCAAATGGATACTAGTTACCACAGTAAATGGGGTTCAAAGCGAATTGGTGATCCCAATAGATCAAATTATTATAACCATTTCGGGGATAATAGTCAAAATCGTTCCAGAGGTAGAGACAGATCTTCAAATGATAGGTCGCATCGCCATGCTAACTCAGCTCAGCATGATCCTCAAACTAATTTAGATCAGGATACAGTTGTTAATGTACATAATGCATCCTCATGTTCTATCGATTTTGACCAGGCTTCTCGTTGTCCAGAATGCACAACATTATTTCAGCCTAAGGCGATTACTACGTTGAGTTGCGGCCATATCTTACCAAGCCTTCCTGCGATGTCTACCGCGTCCGCCATGTCAGCAGCAACACACGACGGAACAGGATATCTGACTTTGCACAAGGGATTTGTAAGTAGTATTCCCGTGTCTGTTTTATTTGATTCAGGATGTTCCACAGTCGGGATTAGACAATCCTTGGTCAACCCGTCATGTGCGACAGGTAAAAGTGTTAAATGCATTACATTCAGAGGTACAGTTGAGACATTTCCAGCTGCCATCATACACGAAGTTACACCACTCTTTACAGGTAATATCCATGCTTGCATGCTACCGTCACCTATCACTGATTTGATTATCGGTCGTATACATGGGGTTAAGGAGTGTACCCCACACCAATTGCTATTTGGGAAAAGCAACACATACATGCTGATTATGCAGTTAACACTATGCCTAAATCTCATTACCAGTTACATTCAGCAAACTTGATACGTTCGTCTAATGTAGTGAGATCTTGTAGTAATAATGATACCATTATTCATTATACTAATTTTGGTGCTCCTTTGAGCCCCTTACGACATACTTCCAATCATCATCACTCATATCGTAAGTCTTCTTTGGATACTATTCAAGGGGAAGATTCCTCTGTTGTGTCTGATACGCACACTACTTTTGCCGCGTCAATTGAATCTACATTCAGTCACGTAGGTTCCAATTTCTGTTCTTCACAGACTTGTGAGTACTTTACCACATGTTCGGATTTATTTCTTCGTACATTGGTATTTCTTGTAGGATTATTTACTTTTCTTTCTGCGCCGGTTAGCTCAGCATTTACCTGGTCTTCTATTTTTTATCGCACTCACTGCTCTCCTTTTGGAATTCAGATTCACACATGTCTAGTGTTGTATCTTCATTCTATTTTTGATATTTGTTTTCATTGCCAAGTACCCACGCTACAACATCACTTCATCCTAGTAGATTTATTCTTTTATCTACTGATTTGCCTTTGTTCCACACGTCATACCAGATTATCAATTACAGTTCCTTTCTTCTCGATTTTCCTCTTCACGTCATCATCACTTGTATAATTACAAGTGTATATCTTACTTATACGTCACTGCGCACATTCCTTTAGTATCTCGGTATTTCTTATGCTTGTATTTTATGCTACGCATAGTCATTTGCGCTACTTTCATACTATACTACTATTTCATTTAGAAAATCCTGTCACACTATGTTGTTCCTTGGATCATTTACTTCTTGGTTACTTTCAATACTACCTTTTCTCTTTTCTTAAAGAAAGGGTCACCTAACATGACACAGTGGTCCAATATGTACCAGACCACATACGGTATAATAAATTTAATATCTTGTTCTCCAAATATCATACTTATACCAAAAAGAACTTTTTGTCTCCTTATTCGCAGGAACGCGTTTGCGATGGGGATCGGTGCTATGCACATACATCACTTCTATCGCCCATGGATTGAAACTACACGCCTCAAGTCTACAATATACATCACATTGTCGACCATTGTCTGGTCGTTACGCTTTCTGCTTGAGGCCTTTTTTGTCATTTCATCAGTACCGCGGACGATTGTTGAATTACAAGCTTACATTATTCAATTTAATTGAGTTCATTGATGGACATTTTTCTTTTAGCAATTTGTTTGACTTCTGTCAACATTTTTCATCTATTCTTTTCATTCTTCGCTACCATTATTTCATTTGCCACATCTTAATTGTTGTTTTGTACAATTTAGTACATTCTATCTCATTAATTTGATTTGAATTGAGTATTTAATTTCTTCACCACTCTTCCATCCCAATTAATAGTTTCTTAAATTATGCCTTAATAATAATTATATTTATGTGTTGTTTCAAATAATTGGATTGACCTCTCCGCGATATTTAAAAAAAAAAAAAAAAAAAAAAAAGCTACGCTTTTTTGTTATCCGGCGGTCGATAAAATCTGTTAAGTCCTTTTTCGCATAGGAGTTAAGTGTGAAAGACTTAACATAACTAGATGCAAGTCTAATTGTGTTAGATGCACTATGTGTGCGCATTTGAGTAAGTATTATAGGTTTAATTAATTACGTACCAATTGTTGCACTAAAGAGCGCAACTTGGTGCGATCGGGTTTTGATTGTTGCCAAACAGCGCTGACGCCGAGAGATGTAAAAAGCAGGTTGATAAAGACAGACGTCTTCCAACAAACTTCGTTGAAAGTCTTTACTCCCATATCGTGGGAAGACTTTACAATCATATCGTGGGAAGACGTTATAATGTTATTTATATGCTACCTTCCAGGGTGAAGTGTTAGCCTTAGCCAATTCTGGCTCGTTTCGTTTGTTTCCAGTATCGTGATATGATACCACCTATAAATTCTCAGCAAGGTCTTGGTAGGGCTTCGGCACGTCTCTTCATGGCCTGCCGCAAGTGTGTCCAGATCCACTACTGGGATAGTTTTTGAATCATTACACTGTTGAATCTCCAGTGAAGATATCCGGTATCATTAATTACTTAATGAATCGAAATATGAAATATTTACCGCAATACTCCCGCCGTCCTTGGGACTTCGGCGGTCAGTGAGGTCGGTCAAATTGGCCAGTTGATGATTATAAATGATGTATTTTGCCTAACATGAAATTATGATGATCGTCTGTAATTCGTCTACAAATAAATGTACCGTCCTTGATGTCGAGCCTTGATTCGTGTGTGCATTACTTTTCCAGTTGGGCAACCTCGTGACCACATCATCACGATGTTCGTTGGTTAATATTGGTCTATCTTTGCGACCCACAATTTGTCGGCCATCTGTAAGCCCGACCAAAGCTGATAATATTTAAGTCAGCAATCGTATTAACAGTTCTAACCGTGCCACCCCTACTCACGTAAAAACTCGGAGTCTAACACTGTGAGAACAGGTCCTGGAGCAGGTTGACTACTTTAAATACCTCGGAGCTATTATAGACCGAAAGGGAGGCATCAAAGAAGAGTTGGCCACTCGAAAAGCAGCAGCTGGGAGACTTTTTCAGGCCATAAATCGAGTATTCCTCAGCAAGAGAGAGATTGGTAAGAAAACGAAGATGGCTGTATACCGCTCCACCTATGTCCCAGTCTTGACATATGGATGCGAGTCATGGGCAATGACTACAACCCACAAAATCCAGATCCAAACCTCAGAAATGAGGTATCTGAGGAAGGTGGTTGAAGTTACAAGAAGAGACATGGTCCGCAACCAGAAGATACGTCAAGGCCTTAAATCCCACCCCATGCAGACCCAAGTAGAACAGTCCCAACTAAGATAGTTTGGCCATGTCTGAAGAATGGGAGAAGATCGGCTACCATGACAAGCATGGGAAACAAAGAACCAGGGATCCAGATACCCAGGACGACCCAGAGTCCGCTGGGAAGACAACATTAGACAATCTTTGAAGGACCGAGGACAAGAATGGAACCAGGCCAGGAGGAAGACAGCCGATAGGATAGTCTGGCGCTCTCTCTTCCAAATCTCTACACCTCATGGTAGAAGGGGAACGACTAAGTAAGTAGTAAGACATCCATAATTTTAATTTTAATTATAATATCCATATCGCGGAAGCGACGGAGATCGTGCTCTCTCGCCGATGCCTTAGGCTAATGTGATAAAGAAACGTGAATGTAGAACTCCATTCGGTAGGTGAGAGAATAGGAGAGAGAGAGAGAAAAAAAAGAAGAGCTGGTAAGAAAAAAACGAGAAAGAAAGCGGACAGATTCTCTATGAAATACAGACGTGTAGGGTACTGGAACTGTCGAAGTGCTTACCAACGGGCAGCCACTATTCAAACACTGATCTATTTTCATATACTAACGATCTAGAAGACCAATTTACCTTGTAAAAGCGAATACTGTTGTCAATTGTCCAGGTTACAGATGTTTCTCAAATCTGTGTGGGCCTTGCAAACGAGGGCAAGAGAAGTATGTGAACAATGAACTCCCTCATGTGTGGCTAGATACAAGTTTCCATTTTAATGAGCATGCAGAATTGCAGGGGTCAATTAAAAAAAAAAAAAATTTTTTTGGCCTCGTTTGCCGGTTATATAAGGGCGCGTGTCCAAATATAAAAGACCTTTAAGTGGTCAATAATGGCACTTTGCTCGGTCGGCGGCCATCCTTCGTACAGTGCCCTAACTCTGGTTCATTCTTTGCATCTCAGCCTCCACAGTCCTCCGCCAAGTTGTTTTTGGTCGGCCTCTCTTTCGTTTTCCTTCAGGGGTCCAAAGAATAGCTGTTCTTGTGACGGCATCGGGGTCTCTTCTGAGGACATGGCCAACCCAGTTCCAGCGTCTGCCAGCTATGATGGTGTGCATGTCCTCTTGCTTGCTCCGAGTAAGCAGATCTTAGTGTGGCCGTATGACCTACTACCATCAGCATTTATTCATGCTGGAGGCCAGTGATAATAAAATGTAAAACTACCATTCGTTACAATAAACAAGTAAGATTCTTAACTAAAATAAAAATCAACCCGAAGTACTAAGGGAAGGGAAGTGAGCGGTAGATAATTGACTAGGTCAGTTTTGACACTAGGCACGCTGAAATACCCAGCAGTTGTCATAGAAATATAGGGACGCAATAGAGACAGCTAACACCCCGCCTTGAGGTCATGATCTCTGGCCAATGGTGTATCGAATAGAATGAGCTCCCAGCCAATGATTAACGCAGCCAGCTCAAGCACAAAAAATATTGCCGGCAAGATATTCAGAACGGTTAGTCCTAGAGAAATGATCCACGTAGATGGACGTGTGAAAACAATCTGGTTTTTCTTTAGTTGAGGTTCTTGAATATGATTATTGTGAATAAGAATTCTTTAATGTGTAATTGTACACATGGATCAGCATTCGTTTTATTTGATGCATGTAAGTAAAGTCTCGCCCTGATGTTATGTATTTCAGCTATATTTTGCGTATTGAAACTTGCCAATGGATTAATTGAATGGACGATTTAGATTGACATGGGGAATAAAACAAAAGAATAAACTACTAAAGAAGGAAATTACATTGGAGACTGTAACAATCTAGAAGAATTGAGAAATATGAAAAATGATAAATAATATAATGAAACCTTTGTGGATGGACATGAAGAATAAGAGATATGCACTTAATATGAAGAAAATACGACCAGTTTTGCCTATTGTACGAATTGTATAAAATGTTGAAAACTTTTAGATGGAAACCAATTGATCTGTTTGATATTGAATAAAATATATGAAAATGAACAAGGCCGTAGAGGAGTGTTTGCCTGTTGAATAACATTATTTATCTGTTGGATTAATATAGATGCATTGTCATGGTTCACAACAAAAAACTCAACCACAAATGCTCTCCATATACCACCTGTAGGAGGAACGGAACCAGCCAACACCCACAGATTAGGGTCTAAGGAATCAACATCTCTGGCGAGCTTTGAGCCAGTAATACACCAATAACTTAGACATGGAAAAAAATGCAAGAACACAAAAGTTATAAACATAACACTGCAACACTGTAAACTATTGGATAGATATTATCTCCCTGCCACATAATAATGTTAAAGCCTTATTGTAATGTCGTGCAATGTAAACAGTCTGGAATGTCACTGTATGCGTTGAAGCGTGGCGGGTGCCCGTGACACAAATAGCATAGGTACAGTTTGGCCACTGTGAATATTAAATGTTGAATGTTGACGAATGTCCAGAGTCAGTATTCATATGATTCCGCTCAATGCAAGCTGACATGAGTGTATATAGGCCCTGGTTGGCCGCAACAATACTGGCATTCGTGTAGATTGTCTTGGGGTGTAGTATGAAGTATGTAGAGTGAGTGAATCTCAATAGTTTGCGAATGCGTGTTGAAAAAGTTTCGTGGAAGTAGGAAAATCAGGCATCAAAATGACAGCACACTCTATAGTTATACAGGTATGAATTCATAGAGTTCTGGAACACCTCTGACGTTTACAGGACTTTATTACGCCGCAAGCGACAGGTACGCCGAAATGAATATAAATAGTCATAGAACAGTTCATGGTCATGATATATTAATAAAGTTCATCATCCAGCTATGCATGTATCGAGTAAAGCTGATCTCGTACAATTCTCTCACTCATCAGCTTCAGGGAAGATATATCCCATATGTGGGTTTAAACAAACTCCACTCTGACATTAGTAAGTCAGATATTAGATGTCTCCAACAGGCCGCACAAATGGCGGACTTACAGTTCAAAATGGCCTCCGGGTGCTTCTTCATCAAACAAGGGGAATCCCACCTTGTATACTTAGTATCGCCGGCATGCGGTATACAAAACAATATATAAGCACTTCGGGCATGCACCAGCCTAGTGCATAATATCAGAAAACATAGTGAGCTTCCTTTCAAGGATACGTAGGTGGTTCGTTTTCCCGCTCAGGGAAAAAATCATAAGCTGTCGATAATACGAGTCATGAAGATTCTAGCAAATAAGGGAAACAGTTCAAAGATTCAATTACCTTCTGTCCCTTCAGAATAAATATAACCACACTCACATCGCCTCCTAGGCGATTAGAATATACACATGAAATAATATACGACATCTTGTCGACCCACAGAGGACTTGTCAAAAGACATCTTGACTCTCATAATCACAGCCCGATACTCAGTCGGTAATGGCCTCCTCAAAATCGCGCCAGAAGCTACGCATGCGCACTGACACGCAAGACCTTTTGAGCACAGCTCAAAGTAGACGGTTTGAAACCATATCAGGCAAAACTGACATCGGTTTTCAAATCAAACCACAGACATAACAGACAAGTGAGATCACTACCCTGTCAACAATCATCCCAACAAAAACATGGATTAATGCCCTTAGACTGGGAAATTAATAATAATGTTCCCAGCTTTTAAACAGGCACTCAGACTCAGCAAACTGACCAGTATGTTACGGTCTCCCGCTGTATCTTTTCTTGCTAGATGTTATTAAAAGATTCAGCACCGTTGGACGTGAGTTTATTGGGTTGCTTGTCAATATTTCAGATATTATAATTCATCTATTCTCAATCCAGTTTTATAGTTCGAGTGCAGTTTTAAGCCATTGTGGTGTGATTAAATTATTAGTATATTCAGTGTCGTTATTGTATATTAATTCTTCCACAGTGTTGGTTAGATTATAGTTAGTCTTAGAAATACCTGTGATAATCTGGACTGACCTTGCAAGGATTAATGATAGTCACAGCACAGAGTGAGAACTTGCATAATTCAGGCAATCAACAAGTTCCATAGACGACTGAACAATTTAATATATACTTTTACACAATAGGGTGTAACAACATTTCACACATTTAAGTTGGCTTCATCATAGTTCTAAGCTCTACACAATCTTCCTCTCACAGACTTAGCTCGTCTGGGTTAACCGTTAAGTTTATAGCGTAATAGAGTGTGCAACCAACTCCTACCGAATCCGATCCTTAGAATTATTATTCCTTCACAATACTAGTGAGTACATTATCTGTAAATCTATAGATCCTGTCTATGTATAATTATTCAACGTCTTTGGCTTGCATCGCCCGGCTTTAACTGCCGTGTATATAAGTTCAAGGTGAACGTAATCTGCTTTGTTCGCGATTCTAATACGGACTCTACATGGTCCTATAATCAATTTTGATACGGATCCTTACGCTATCTTACACTTTCCAGTGGATCTACCGTTCCACATATATATTTAATCAGTGGCTGTGCCACATATTCAAACACGATCCTTAAGTGGTTTTACCACACATTCCAACACTGCCGTTCGGCTCAATGGCCACACATAGACTAAAATGTAACTAAGCTAGACGCGTCATACCTCAATCCTGTGACGTAAAATTTCTTGATAACAAGTCCGCGAGGTTATTATCAGTTCCTGAAATCGGAATTATTGAAAAGGCGAATTCTTGTAGTAAAAGAAACCACCTGTGAATCCTTGCGTTTTTCATAGTTCTCGAAGTGATAAACGTGAGCGGACTGTGGTCTGTGTAGATAAAAAACTTTCTACCTATCAAGTACTTAGATAGTTTTTCCAAGCACCACACCACCGCGAGCAGTTCGCGCTCTCCTGTAGCGTATTTTTGTTCTGCCGGGGTAAGCTTGCGTGAGACAAACAAGCATGGATGGAGTATCCCTTCATAGCATTGAAGCAAACAACCTGCGATTTCCGGAGCTGGATGGATTGTCTGTTGAATCAAAAATGGTACTGGTAATGTTTGGCAATAACAGGATAGGAGGATTCTTAAATAAAATTCTTTATCATAATCAGAGCCTCTTCGAACTGCGGTGTCAATAATATTTTTTTTTGGACTACCTTTGGCCAACAATCCGGACAAAGGAGCAGAAATCTGTGCGAAGCGTTGTATAAATTTATGGTAATAGTTAACCAGCTCAAGTCAACTTCTTACTTGTTTCTTGGATAATGGAGTGGCAATCTCCAGTATACGCTTGACTGTATTGTCATCAGGGTGTAAATCTATGGTTACCTATGCGGTGATCCAAGGAAAAGTAATCTCCTGACAACCTATCTGGACCTTCGAAGGTCTTAACATTCAAACCATGTTGTCGTAGGTGTAATGAGAAGAGAAGACAAACCACTGTAATATTGGTCTTCCCATGAGTTGTGAAATAGACCAGGATGTCAACGATGTATGTGATGACATTCTTTTCTATCGCCCAGAAGGCGGCGCATCCCCCCCCCCCCCCCCCCCCCCCCCCCCCCCCACCCTGGCGCACGCCCGCCTGTCGCAGGCGCGTTTACAAGGCGCAGAATGCACATATAATTCAATTGGAATAATCCAAATGGAGTCGTGAAGGCAGTAAAAGGTTTGGCATGTTCAGTGAGTGGTATCTGCCAATAGCTTTAGACAGATCTAGTTTACTAAAGTACGTGGCCTGTGAAACTTGCGAAAGTAGGTCGTCCAACAAATGCATTTGGTTCAGCGTCAGTAATTGTGATACCGGTTAAGATGTCTGAAGTCAATACAAATACGGAGCGACCCATCTTTCTTTTTCACAATAACCATCGGAAAAGCATAAGGAGATTCTGATGGAGATATAAACTCCTAATTTTATCATATCCTTTAGCTCCTTTTTCAACCCTGTCTTTATGATGTAACGAAATAGGATATAATTTTTTGGTTCATAACTTAATAGGATGATCATCCGTTAGAATGTAATATCATGTGAGATTAAAGACGTATGACTGGAAGGTCAGTAAGTACAATCGTTAAAAGAAATAAGAATTTCCCTAACTTGACTTTGTTGTGTGACGTTTGACAAAGTCGGAGAAATTGTGACAATCC
>JAMPIV010017646.1:432500-438124 GCA_024509875.1 Oreohelix idahoensis | reverse complement strand
ACACGGTTTTCCTGAAGCGATAACTATTGCTGGAGAAGTAAGCCGATGTAAGAGTTACTCTCTCTCTGACCTAGGGACTTTTCTGTTGTCTAGTGTTTCCTTCTTTCTTTCTTGCCAGTACCTGCCAAATACTGGTTTATGTTTATTATTTACTATTTGACGAAATGGGTTATAAATTGTGGGTACTTGGATGGAGCTACCATCCCTCCTAATTTCTTTCTGATTTTTGGCACGCCCATGTCACTTCTTTTCGTTCTTCTGTAGATATGAGCGGGGTAACTGGCTGTCACTTCTATCCGATAGGTTCCCTCCCCTTAGTCTGTAATGTTGGTAGGAGATAATTGACGCGTCTAGGACTCTTCGACGCGGACAGCGGCATCCTTCTTTAGAGCTTTTTTGACCACGAGTCAGAAGCCCGACACTCAGTTTTGAGAGGGAGCGACAAAATGTTCCCGAGTCTTTGACACTAGTGAAAGCTCTTACCTTTCGTGTGTCGGCGGGTAGAACCTATTACGCCAAATATTGGCGGTTTCTTTCTTTTTTGCACGAAAACGCGGGAAACTGTTCCTGGAGTTCCGTCATGTTACGCGGCAGTTCGGGAGAAGGAGCGATTTGTCGACTTGTCCGACACACCTGCGTTGTTGAGATGACGGTCATGTAGACTTCACTGTGCTTTGATACCAGGGAAATTCTGGGACTCTCTATGCGTAACAATCTTCACCCTGTTACGCCTAAGTCTTTTGTAGCGAGTCGCGGGGAAGAATTCTCTGGGCAATTATTGCGATTGTTTTCGACATTCTCTATGCAGATTTCAATGTATGTGTTAGCCCATGCTTGGACATCTGTGTCCTATTCTACTATATATACAGTCTAGTTCTGTCTCTAAATTGCTTCAGTCCTAAAATTCCTGTCTTGAGCGGTAGAGACCCCTGTGCAGTTTGCCAAGTAATTAGTGAGGAATATTCTCCACAAGTCTCGGTAAGCATTCTTAAATAACTTGTTAGTAATTTATTCTTGGGATTTATAACGAGTCAGAGTAAGCCATCATAGCGGGTTCTAGTAATTTATAGTCCGGCCATCGCTCAACAAACTCCAGGAGCTATAATAGTCTTCTTTAAGTGTGGAAATTATGCTATGCCACTTACAGTTTTTTGTAAGCCCAATAGTTGTGTACCTTGAACTGCTTCATGAAAGCTCGGCTAGAGAACCACCTTATTCACCAAGTGTACATAAATCTAACCGGTTTCACTAGAGAACGATGGTTAACACAGAGTGTAACAATAAGCTATTTTTTTGGTTTTACGGCCTCTGTAGTGTATACTTTTTTTTCTACCTGTTAGGTTGTTTTAATTTATTACTTTATTGCTTGTGTACTGTATGGTTACTTTTAAACTCAGTTAAAGATTTCACAACAGTAGCCTTATATGTTGTGTCATAGATACTTGTAAATGTAATGAGATCTAATGCACTACACCCAGCCTGGCGATTGTGTTTAAACGCCTGCGCGTTAGGCCTGACTAACATATGTTATAAGGTCAGTTCTGCGCCAGCTAACGGCTAGGTTTGTTTACCTATACAACAACCCCCCCCCCCCCCCCCAGCGCCAGTCGCGGGTAACCTAATTGCGCAAAGTTGCAATGGTAGCAGTACGCCTGCCCGGCCCGTATCTGCCCTCTCGTCTGGTTAACGGTCAGCTAGATTGGGGGAGGGGGGGAGTGATAAAACTGTGGGACCATGTCAGCCCTGGCCAGCAGATAATATTGAGAAGGGACGGATTGTATATAAGTTAAACTGTACCTGTGTGTGCAGTGGTTTTTTTAATGTTGTAACATTTTATGTTTTATTTTGAATAGATGATAAGTGTTTTTGACTATGTTGTCATTGCAGCAACACCCGGTTCACTCCGACGGAGTTCTGAGCCATGGGCCTGGAATTATCTTCCTGCCTTCCTATAAAGCCGGATAAACCAGCGATACCTTTACATCGGGGTATCCACAACCTACAGCAGCTGTTATCAGTCCGACTCTCGAATACGGGTTCAGTCGGATAATTTCCCCGGTTGGGAAAGAAATTGTTATCGTCACCTCTAAAGATAGTAGAGTGCCCATGCTCCACGGCCTCAACGTTAAAGAGCTACGTCAGCCATACATATCGCGCCAACTCATTAGTGGCTAGCCAACGCACAACGTGGGTGTAATTCCCCCATCACATATTTAAATCTTGAACGCATTCAATGCACCCCTTTATGTCCTGGATTTACGGCACTGGTGCATTGGTAGGACCTAGCTTGGTCCTGATAGTTCTATGTGAGAGGAACTCACAGCAAGGTGACCATTTCACGGTCATTCTTTGTTTGAAGAAACCCGGAGAAGAGAGAGTTATAATTTCTCCAACGGCTAGCTGCCAAAACGATGTGATCCCCGCGGAGTATAAGAGCATGTGTGTCAACGAAAGAGGATTGGGGGGGAGGAGGAGTGCACTCAAATAATCGGTTGGGAGGGAAGAGCTCTTAATAAACTGTGGGCAGGGGCAGTTAGCAAATTTTGTTGTTGTGGTGCTGATAAGTAGAAGTCAGCGGCTTGGGGGTAATTGTGTGGGTAGGGACTATTATTATTTCAGGGTTCCCTGCTGAAGGATTAGCATCTGCATCTCCTGAACAACAGCGAGAGTATACCTCTGGATGGATGATCATCATTAGTAGCATTGTGTACTACTAGTGTGGTCATTTGATTTCTTGGTTGTTGTGAAACGCATTTGTATGATTTTATGGTTGTAATCTGGTTCTTTCTTTTTTTTCTTGCTTTACCTGGCGTTTTTTTGGGTGTTAATAAACTAGAAAATTAATTTACGGATCAGATCCTATTTCTATTCTGTACTTAAACTTAGTTGTTTGTGGAGTCACTAATGAGTGCTAAACCTTACCTCCAATAAGAGAGAGAGAGAGAGGCAGTGTGACAGTAGTTAAAGCATAGTCATTGCGGGGCAGGAGAGAGAGTCAGTATCTGTTCTTTACTCCAGATAACTATAAGTCACTCTATCCACATTCAACACCATAATTCATTTATCTTCTCAGACTTCACTCGGACTTTTGTTTTGTCTCAAACTTCACACAGACTTTTGTCTTGTCTTAGGCAGACTCTTGAAAACCATGCGTGACAACTATTCACAGGCCCCGGGTTTCATTCTTTGTTTATCTTCAGATCTAAAACATGTAGCCTAGTTGCTGTCAGAGTTTAACGCAAGCCATTTTCTCGCAAACCGATGTGAACCAGTGTTCACTCAGTCGGCCTGGCGATTATTTTTAATTGCTTGCTGGTTTAATGAATGTTAGCTTTGTCATCTACTGACAAGTCGACAAATCGCTCCTTCTCCCGAACTGCCGCGTAACATGACGGAACTCCAGGAACAGTTTCCCGCGTTTTCGTGCAAAAAAGAAAGAAACCGCCAATATATGGCGTAATAGGTTCTACCCGCCGACACACGAAAGGTAAGAGCTTTCACTGGTGTCAAAGACTCGGGAACATTTTGTCGCTCCCTCTCAAAACTGAGTGTCGGACTTCTGACTCGTGGTCAAAAGAGCTCTAAAGAAGGATGCCGCTGTCCGCGTCGAAGAGTCCTAGACACGTCAATTATCTCCTACCAACATTACAGACTAAGGGGAGGGAACCTATCGGATAGAAGTGACAGCCAGTTACCCCGCTTATATCTACAGAAGAACGAAAAGAAGTGAAATGGGCGTGCCAAAAAGTTTATTAATCTGTCATCGCATATTCACCAAAAATTATGTACGCCCACGTATTATTTTAACGTTGGCAGTGAAGGCAGAACTTAATAATTCGATTCCAAATCTGAGTTGCGATGGTTTCCTGCAAGGGGACCAGCTGAGGTAGGGAGATCCATGCTCCATAGAACAAAATGAAAAAGGATGATGATGATGATGAAAATGTGAGAAGAGGAAAGTCTGAATATATTACGCAACTAGCGAAACTGATGTGAGGAAACATATATGATGACAAAGAGATATGACATTTGATATTTTAATATCACGAATAAGAACACACACAAGTTCTAGCGACAGGAAGTTGTGGAAAGACATTATCGCCTATGCTCGTCGACATGGCACCTGCATAAGATGAAGACCGACATGGATAGACCCAGTATTAGGGCCATTTTGTTGTGTTATTTGACGTTTGTTCATGGGATTTGGAATTAACTGTGTCTATTTTTTAAAATGTCTAGGTCGTTCTATTTCTATAATTCCATAGTTGCAGATTATTATACGAAAGCGACAATCCCAGAGATAGTACATTTTGGGGTTCTCGTCTAGCTGTATGTCGTAATACTGTCACTCTCGCGGTCAGGCAATGACGTCATTATGATGGACATGGCCCGAACATCTGGAGATTATATTCCTTCACTTACTCTTCAGGTATCTAGTCTTCTTCTCTTTCTTTCCTACGAGTTTCAACCATTAACTTATTTTTCGTTACCTGTTTAAGATTCACAGTCCTCTATCTTTATTTATTTCATAGTTAGCAGCAGATTTGTCATGCATTTCTACAACCTGTACTAGGTAATGGCAGCTGAGGTGACCAACCAGTCTTACTCCAACTTGGAACTGGAACGAAAGCTGGACGAGTTTGTGTCCGCTATCAAGCAGTTGTCCCACAGGCTGGACAAGCTAAAAGAGCAAATGTCGGAGCTGTCTTCTAGGCTATACTCAGATGGTAAGCTAGTGTCATTTGTTTTGGAAATAAGGAGCGATAAGTATACAAGGAAGATAACTGAAGTGTGTGGTATAGGAAAGAATGAGTGCGGCAGATTGCTAAGGCTTTGACAATTAAATCATGTTGACAAATTCCTTCGTCAGTAATTAAAAGTGAAATATTGTTCAGCAGCCTGACGCCGATGTGAATGTTTGTCATGTGAGACTTAAGAAAGAGGTGAGAGGTAAAAAGTCAGTTCGGCGATGATTCAGGTTACTTCCAATTATTGTAAAGCCACATTGTAATTGATTAAGGGAACGAAAAAGTCTGAGGTCTGGATTTTGCAGCGAAAGGCAATCTCTAGCTGGCAGTTAACAGAGAGATGATATTAAGAGTTTTATGTGCGGAAACGTGTTGAATTTTACGCTGTTTGCCATTGGTAGAATCTGTTATTGAAAGGGCATGAACTCAGCCGAGTTTAGTCAACGTAAGTGTTGAATGCTTTTCAAAAGTGTGCACAGTTAAGCATATATAGCAGGGTTTCTGGGCTGGAGTTCCGCGAGAGGTCCCTAGGGGTTCCGAAAGAGATCTCTAGGGCTTCCGCGAGAGATCCGGATTGAAAAAAATTAAATGTTGTTTTTCTTAACGTTGCCCACCAGGCGATGTTAGTGGATACAATGGTGTGCAGAGACGGAGTAGGCTATATTTTTTATTCATAATAGCTTTCTCCAATCATTTTTAGCAGCTTTACTATTTAACATTGTCAATAAATTTTCATTTTGTAAATAACATTAATTAAAATCAATTTTCAACCTTTATTTAAATTAAATCTACCGATCCTACCTTAGATAAATTTAATTCAATCTTAGCTTAAGCCAGTTATTTAAGAGAAATTTAATATGTTTACCTTATGAATTT